>CAEGAG010244283.1:0-124551 GCA_903067065.1 Brachyrhaphis terrabensis | reverse complement strand
ATATATATATATATATATATATATATATAGTATGTTTCCTTTTGCAATAAAAAATTTGTTTTAAGGCTTTTTTTATATTTATGCCAGCAGTTTCAGTAAGTGTCAAGGGTACAGTTGGTGCAACTTACATAAGGCCTACATTTTAAGAAGGGTGTACTTTCTTTCCTCATGACTGTTTGGTCCTTTCTGTACACCTATTAGAATGACTAGTTGAGCTACTTTTAAATGTAGATAAACCAAAGCAAAATGTTTATACAAAGACCTAACAGAAAAAAATACAATTTTGACTCCTCACAGACATACTTATGTCCATTGTGTAAGTCATCAAATGCTTTCAGATGGATTTGTGTGGAAAGAAAATGTCCTGTAGAACCTGTGAATTCTCAGAGTGCTTCACTCTATATACCCCTCTTTGTCCTATCTCTGTCAGTCTTAGTGTCAGAGTCTAACAGCACACAAAGTCTCTTGTGAAGAGTTTCAATTATGAACGCTACCTTTGACTACCTTTGTTATTCCGCGGTAGACCACATATCCCTGCCTGCCACCACTCATGTGTGACTTGATGTATTGTCTCAGTGTTTTCCCCCGCCTCTCAAAATTAATTGCAGTTTTATCTTTCTGCTAGATAAAAAAAAAAAAAAAAAAAAAATGCCTAGCCGGGTTTCTGGGAGCACTTTAGTTAAAAAGTAGTGTGAATTCCAGTCGAATAAAACAATTAAAGATTTAGTTTCCTTGTTGTCTTGGACTCTGGTTGAGATTCATGTTGGTCTTTTATCTTTTCAGTTAAAACAAAGCATTACCATCAATTTCTTTTCACCAATTAGGTTCTGCTGTTAAAAACTCGGATCATGATGTGGCCATTTTATTTAGCTTCTTCTCACCCACACATCACATTATTACTCCTTTTAAAAACGGCTCAAATATTTTAGATAACACCTCTCTGATTAATGCCAACTCATTCCCTCTAAGACAGTGAAAACATTTTCTCTGATAGTAGGTGGATTTTAATTATTACTGTGGTTACGAGCGACATTTTCTTGACTTTGTTTAATTAATTTTAGATGGCATTTTAGCAAACGTGTCAGGCATATTGGGACTGTCGACACAGCTGCTAGTAGAAAGCATCGCTCCTGTTAGCTGGAAGCAGTTGGGAACTAATCCCAACAAAACACAGCCAAAAGTTTAGATAAATTGGTTGAGCTTTATCTATATGTCTTTGTTTAGGACTTGGATTAATGAGTCTGCTGCTAAAAGCGATCAATATTGGATTTTTAGAGCTGCACTTTATCACAGCTTGGAGACTTTAACTAAACATGGCTCTCATAGCGTTTTCACCACTGGTGAGTTAAGAGCAAGTTTTAAAGGTGGTGTTTGCAAAATCATAATTCAGAAGGTTTATGTAAGGACTGTCCAGTTTTTGCCTTTTATTCCCACTTAAGCAGGCACTGGATGGTATCTGAGTCCACTGTGTTCTTTATGTTTCTGCTTTAACTTAAAATTGTCACTGCATTATGTCAAGATAAAAAATATGTTGTGATAGTTATTCTACTTAAATAATAATGTTAAACTACAACTGATGATTTTTGTAAACATAAAAAACTGTTGTTATTTTTGAGGTTATTAATTATTATCCGCTGTCATACAGTGTCCTATCTTATCATGTATACAAGCATTGAGTTGCATAGAGTTTTTGCTGAGAACAACAGGATGAAAACCACAGGGTCCTGCAAAGTCATGACCGGATATATTATTTTTCCATGACATCACTGTCTCTTTTTATTATTATTTTTTTTACATATTGAAGGATCAATTGACAATTTTATGACAAGTATGAAAATTCAAGCTATGATGAGTGCCCCCAAGTGTTCAAAAAAAAACAATTCAAAAGATACAATTCAAGTTGTGCTTTCAGTTTGAAGCACCCAGCGTTGCAGAGTGAGTGAACTGCATGTGCAAGCTTTTATTGGGTCATTCTTATTGTATTTGAATTGCTCTTGTGTTGATTCTGTTGCAGTGGTGCGTGTGTGCAGTATGAATAAGATGTGTGAGCTGCTGCTTACTTTTGCTCTTCACACACTATCATGAATTCAACCATGGTTCACTGAATCAGAACTCAAATAAAGGCAAATATTTATTTGTTTCAAAATATAACTCAGTTTATCGGTTAGCAGCACCGTAGTGTTATTCCTTGTATTTGGTGCAGTGAAGCAGCGTGCTTGATAATATGTAAATTTTATTTCTAGAGAAGGAGATGCATCTCCACTTTCTTCCACAAACATGTAAAAGAAGATCCTCTCGTCAGACAAAACCAAAATGTAACTTTCTAGCAGAAAACTAGCATGGCGCATCAACCTAAATTAAATTTATCAATCAACCAACCTGTCGAACAAATCACTATTTAAAGGGCACTTTCATAAAATAACACAAAATGCTTTACGGGGATTAAGACAATGTCCGTGTCGAAACACAGTGAAAGGAGCATCATGGCGTTGGGGATCAAAATTGATGAGAAGATGGACGATCTAGTAAAAGCATTGACAGAAGGCCCTCCAGTCACATGAGACCAGTTTTGGCTTGTATGCACAACAATATATCTGGATACTCCACCTCATTGCCCGATTAAAACAACTTATGCTAGTTCTAACCCTAAATTGTCTTCTACGCCCAAAAGAACAACAACAAAAAAAAAACAATGCAGTATGTTACTTGTCCTGAATTTACCCTTCAAGGTGACAATGAGTCTAAACATGTAAATAGGTATAAAAGTTATCCCAAACAGCAAAAAGAGCAAAGAGCCTGATTTTAGCCCACAGAGTCCTTGTTTCAACAACCATTTCATCAGATCACATGGTGCGAACAAACCCAACCCTCACACTCCTCAGAACAAACTACCTGCCTTTAAAAACATTTTTGAAGATCTTTTTTTAACACTGTTGTGTCTGTGCAACTGCGAGTCTCTTTCTGCTTAAGATATAATTGAGGTGACAAGTAAAGCGCTCACATTGATGTTTGCTGCTTTGAACTTCACAACGAGGGAAAGCCTGGGTGGAAAATGAGGCCTATTTGAACAGGTTCATCTGGGAGAAAATCCAGAATGAGACGCCTGACACACACAAGGGCTTTAAATGGTTCCTCTCTGAACAAGTGATGAGCATGAGACAACAATTCAAGTGTTTCAAGTACAATCCAAGAATGAGACCTTTTCTTGTGTCTCTGAGCTTCATCTGCCTGGAAATGTAGGATTTCACACAAAAATGTCCAAGGTAGACAAGAGAATCAAGTGTCATTTTTCAATGTTTTATCTCAGCCTAAATGCAGTTTTATTTCTGCTGAGAAAAACTACACTGCAGCAAATAGCAGTATGTTAAAGTCACAATCCAGTATCTGGACAGACAAGATATTCAAACCAAACCCATCTCATCTTCAACTCAAATGAGAGCGCTTTGTTCCATTACAAATGCTATCAGCATATAAATCAAAAACATTTAAAAAATAAATTAGTTAAACCCCAGATGAGGGTGGATGTTTCCCTACCGTGCACACATCTTGTAAAATCACTTCACCGACAACAAAAACAGCTGGAGGATCTGAAAAATGAAAAGAAAAAAATATGTTTTTTTTGTTTTGCATACATTTCTCACCACTCAACAATTCAAAGCTCAACCTCCAACGCTTTCCTATATTGAGCCTCAGCAACGGCCTTGCTCCCATATTATTATGAATAATTTATTGCAGCCTATTTCAAGGAGGCAAGCAGAACAACTATTTTTGGTGCATCCCACATTTGTTAAGTTTGCAGGTACGCAACACAGCTGTCGGTTTTCTTGTAAAAGGACTGTAAATAACGTTATCTTCTGCACAGATGCAATTTTGTTGTGATTGCTCACTACCCACTTTTATATATGTTCCAGTCCCTGGCAAGCAAAGTTTCTCTTCTATTTGATAAACTGTTGATAAAACAGATTGTATCACCAGGTGAGGGGTCTCCACAGAGGTATAGATGCTCAGATGCACTGTGGATAAGTTGCTTTTTTGTGTGATGCAGTTAAGAAATGACAGATGAAAGGATCACTGATGATCAAATCGAGCTTTGAAGCCCGAAGAAAACATTCGGAGAAAACTGCTCGAAGGAAATTAGTCCGTCAACTTTTCACTGGAGTGGCGGGGTTGTTTCTGAAACTTGAGTTTTGTTTCCTTGTAACCAAACAGAAAACAAGTGATTTTACCCCCTCTCCAGAAGTCTTTGGCTCTGATGTAAGGAAGGTCTGAAAAACACATCTTAAAAGAGCACATCTTCATCAGTAGAGAACAAGATCCTTTTTTATGTGCTACAAGGATGTAATTTGGTAATTTGAAGGACTGTTTTCTTTTACATAACCAGCCTACAAGTCTCACTCACTCTGCTTTAATATCATTATTGGAGATCGTAGTCCTTCCAGTAAGTTCTGGGTCTTTTCTGCCTTGTGGGATGAAGCTTCTTTCTTTGTCTCAGAATTCAGACACCCTGAGGAAGAAGTTAATTTCAGCCACCTGTCTGTGAGATCTCTTTCTTTTGGTCATAAAACATCTCATTGCCAAAAAGTAGGTAAGGGGTGCAGGACAGGAGGACCAGTGGATGAAGAGCTTTGCTCTTCTTTCACCATGACAGACTGTGAAATACCTGCAAAAAAGACTCAAACCTGTCGATGCATTTTCTGCTTCATACTGTTGTATCCCAAAGATTTAAGACTTGGCTTGAACTTTTGGCAGACATCTTGTGACTTTTTGTTAATGTGGCCCCAAAGACTTTAGACTTGAATTTGCCCCTCTAAGACTTAATTCCCTAAAATAGAACCACCAATCAATTCCTCAGATATTGTCTGAGGCCTTCATGTGATATTAAAAGGTGGACTTTAATTATAATTTTGTCTGTAAACAGCAAAATGAAGACAAACTAACTGAGATTTATAATATCTGATCAGACTTTCTGGAGGTCAAGATAAGACTGAGATGTCAGTTCCCATCTCTGCCCTTGCCAAGGCAGTCACTCCTATACGCTGCCTTTTGCTTTCCTGGTCTTCTGATCTTAAAGTGTCAAACTGTGCATAAAACCTCTTTATGAATGCTCTCCAAAGCTTTAAGGAAATGTCATTGAACAAAAGTACCTTTATTTTATGCTCTCTACTCAGATTGAACACACAGGGGAACAAGGATGTATCCCTTTCCTTTTCCTAACTTACACAGGCATCAGTGGAAATCTTTGCACTGCCATGTCAGGTGGAGTACTTGACCCTGGGATTTGTTCAGCTTTCTTTGCCACTATAGTATGCACCACTCCTGGCACTACTTAGACAAAGACATCACTTTTCTGTCCTTTAATCTTAAAATAAAAAAATGTCATGCCGTTAAAAAAAAAAAAACAAAAAAAAAAAAACAGAGAGAGAGAGAGGGACAGGTAAGCCTAGCAGTAAGAGCAGAGACTGTTCTACCTCATGTTACCCTGAGGAGATACTTACAAGAGTAACAGCAGCTATCACTGGAGACCATGGCAGTGACTTGGATGGTTTCCTGAGTACATTTGGATTTTGGTCTTTGTATGAGCCAATCAATGCATGTCAGACCTCCCTGTTGTGACAGCCATTAGCACTAGTCTCCCCGTGTGATACGACATGAGTTGTGACATTGTAGTATGCTGTCATTTGCAGATGAGATGTGAAAGCTTCATGCACAGTGAGAAAATGTCTGGAAAAGTATGGAAATTTCATTTAAGTGTCGTGTAGGTCCAGATAAGTATGGCAAAATATAAAACAGGAATGTATTTTCATTTCTGGGCTTTATTAGATCAGTTTCTACATAAATCCATCTGTAGTCATATAATCTCAGATTTTGACAGATTATAGGGAGACCTAAAAAAAAAAGAGGTTGCAATCTTTGTATTTATACTATTTTAAATGTGTTAAATGTTGATGGAGAACTCTAATCATGATAAATAAAGGAGAAACGTGGGCACGTAAACATGTTAAGTGTTCTCATAATTGATATATTGAGGGTTGCCACAAAAGAATAGGTGCAATAATAGCTTCTCTATGGCTCTCCATCCTTGTTGGTACCAAGGGGACATTTTTATTTGTGCATCCATGGATTTAAGACGAACCTGACAGGAGATTGACCCGGCTGTCTAATATGGGTCATAGTGAAGTAGGATCTCCTCCAGATGGTTGACGTCAAGAGAGGAGTGACTTTAATGAGCATTAACTTCTGCAGCTGCTATTTATTTCTCACTTGTAATAGAAGTCGCTTACCAGAAGTCACGGAGTGAGTACCACGCATCAATTCTGCATCCATCCTCCATTGCAGAAGGATTTTTTTCTCCCCCCTCAAACTAAAGGAAAATATTGGAGATAAAAAAAAAAGAAAGTGCTTCTCTAGTCTGACAGTCTGCCCGTGCCCTCTGGGAGACAGACGGAAAACAAAATCTGAATTCAGAATAATTTCTGTTCTATGGAGATAGGAATGCAAACAGCATGACGTGATGGTTGTCACTCACAGGGTCTTCAAGGAAAAGAGGGAACAGAAGCGTTTGAGGAAACATCTTTTTTTTTTCTAGCTTTAATTTGATGTTGAAAGCATGTGCTACACATGTTCTGATTGTAGGGCCAGTTTGAGGTTTTACACCTCTGGATATAGTTTATTTATTTATTTATTTATTTATTTTCATAGTTTATAAAGGGGTGGCGTCCGATTGGGCTGTGGACCTGAGCTCATTTTTTATTTTTTTTTGTTCTCCCTTTCACATTGCCAACTCCAGCTGTCACACTGAGGGACAATGGACAAGAGGAGGGGGGGTGTGCTCGCTGAATGGAAAAAATAAACTGGAGAGCACTCCCTCCTCCCCATGACTCGTCATCTGCATTTGACAGGACCCCCGTTCTCCTCTCATCACCGCCCCTTTTCTTTTGCTTTCTCCTTTTCTGTCCCTGAGCGCTCCATAATCCCCCTTTTTCTCTCTCTCTCTCTCCCTGTTAAGTGCAGCTGTTGCTCTGCTTTGGGGGGCTCTCTCTCCCCCTACCCTGCTTTTCTCCTGCCTGATTGCTAATTAGGATAACAGTTTAGTGAGTTTTATCTCCCAAACTTGTTAAAGTTGCAATTTTCCACCCCTTCTTTCTCTTGAGCCACTCGGATCTGAAGGGAGCAACAGAGGAAATGTTGAATAAATCTGCCAACAACACTACATGACAACCATGCACTTTTTACCAAATTTTGGGTCTAAATTTGTGCCCATAGTTTATGTTATTGCTTTTAATTGAACCATTATAGATGTCAATTGACCAGCAGAGAAAATAGCTCATTCTTCATTTTCCTTTGGGACAAGCAAAGTATATCTAAATTTTCAATTTGAAATCTGACACTGCATGGCAACCAGGCCCACTGCACTGTTTGCCTAAACCACCAGGGCAAAACATAAACAACAATAGGAATAGCGCTTCAGGGAGGTTGATCACCTCGTTTTTTCTTCACGTTGATCTGAAGGAAGCAACAGGAAAAATATCAGATTTCCCCTTCAAACCAGCATTTCACTGTAACCAGGTGTAACATACAGAATGACTAAACTGTGAGAAAATTACATGCAAATAAACAAAAAAATGTTAAAGGGACTTTTTCCAACCAAATTTGCAACTTGCCATTTTCCACCCTTTTGTTGTCCATCTGTCCTTCCCCTCCATTTCTGAAATCAACAGCTCCAGTGACGTCCCTCTCCCCAGCAACACTGACATTTATTCTGAGGAATCCCGAGGCATACCCACGATACAACGGGATATACATTTCCTCCAGCAAATTCAGGGTCTGCCCTGAGGAGACTTCCCAGAGGGATGTGCCTGGGTAACCTGCAAAGAGCCTCCAAGAGATGAGCTGCCTCAAACTGACTCCTCTATATATGTGGAGAAGGAGTAACTCTATTTCTAACTCATGGCCGTAGGTGGAGGTTGGACCATGGAGGAGCCGGTGGATCAGAGTTTGCAGGGCTTTTGCGATTGACATTGCATGGCAACCCGACCCACCATAGACTTTGCCTAAGCTGCCAGGACAAAGCAAAGCAAACAAACAAAAAGGGGACAGCATTTTTACGGAGTTTTATCTCCAAAGCTTGTTAAACTTGCAATTTTCGACCCCTTCTTCTTCTTAAGCCTCACAGATCTGAAGCGAGAGCACAGAAAAGACTTAGCCAATTACGCATGATTTACATTATGGACTAGGCAATTGCCTTTTTTTTTCTCAGAAAGCAACTAATCTCCAGTGTAGCATTCATATACTTTACAACTACTGTACTGTGTGGCAGGCTCTTATTTATGGCGCTCACTTCAGCTTTGAATGCAAAAAAAAAAAAAAGAAAAAGAAAAATCCCACTTTGAAGTAAAAGAAAACTGCCTTATTCCGAATCCCTGGAAGAGAGGTAGAGAGAGAGAGAGAGGAGAGAGAGAGGTAGAACAGGGGGGAAAGGAGAGCCTGAGAAAACAGCAATTCACACAGCAAACACAGAGACCCCTGGTAGCTCAACAAATGAGCGACTAGCCCCTGCATCCATTCATATCGGCCCTTTCGGCCCGCAAGCCTATTAGCCAGGCATCGCTCCTTGAACACTCACTGTCGACAACATGTGGAGGCATCGCTATAGCAACCGGTGGATATGACATGTGCAATGGACGGGGACTCCTGAGCTGCTGAATCTAAGGAGGGGCTCAGCCTTAACTAAATGATGGCAGAAAAAACCCTCTAACCCCGCCACCTCCCCGTCTCTTTTCATTGGCACGGAGGAGCTGAAAGGACTCACTAGTGGGGCTTCTGCACATTCTTGCAAAGCTCGGAAAATCAGGCGGGCATATCCAACATTCTTCTCCCCTTTTTTTTTTCTTATTTTCTCTGTGTTTTTTTTTTTTTCTTTCTTTCCTCCTTTTTTCTTCAACTATACGTGTTGAAGTGAAGCCGCGCTCTTTTGAGAGGTGAGGTGGGGAGGGAGAGTGAGGGGGAGACGCACGCATTGATGGGACGCTCTCGCAGGGGGAAGGTTTTGGTGAAGTGGACCGAGCTGGGACGCGCACACACGCTTGTCGGAGCTGCGGCGAGTGTCAGCGCTTCCCGGCGCTCGCTGGAAATACGGAGGCGCGGCGTCAAGTCTCTCACTGCGTGACGCGGCGGCATGGATCTAGGTAACAATCTGTCCGAACACACCGCCCGAGCGCTCCTGTTTTTTTGACAGTCTTAATTGATGATACGCGACGTTAGATGACTGGTTTTGCGATTGCCTTGTTTAGTTTATTTGTTTTTATTTATTTATTTTTATTTTTTGCGAGAATTCTATCATTTTAGGAGTCTTTCTCTTTCTTCACTTCATTTTATATTTAATCTTCCTCAAGCTTATATTTCAGGAGAAAGGAAGAGTTTTGAATGTGCTGATGTTGTTCGGGAGGCAAAGTTTCTGCTGGTTCAGCCTCATTAGCGCCCAGCAGCAGCAGGTTCAGAAAGTTTCCAAATGAGAGACACCTCACATAGAAAATGTGATTTTTAAAATTGATCTTACTTGTGTGCATAATAGAAATAACATTTTTGCTTCAATTTGGCATATATTCCCTGCTTAAAGCTAATCTTTATTTCATTTGAAATATCGACTGCTATCGTTATCTTTTTTCAAATTAGGTCCTAAACACCTCGACCTTTTCTCCATTTTTTTTTTTTTCTGTAAAAAATTGTGCGACTTTATGGAACATTAAAACTATGAGACTAAATCGTAGCATAAAATCTATTTTTATTAAACTCTGCTGTAAGCACATAAAGTCCTCGTTTTAACCATGTGGAATAATTAATCAGTAAAAGCAGCTGCGGTTGGGAAATCTTGATTTTAAGGGTTATTGTGACTCGTCTCTGCCCGACCTTTCTCTTTATCATTTGAATAATCCAGAGGACCGAAATCCATCTGCCCCCTTGTCTCCTTCCCAGATTGGCTCATTCTCCACAGGGGCAACTTCAATAGAGGGAAGAGGGAGAGGGTAGTTAATAAAATGGGGAGCCGTTTTTTGGATGTAACACACATCACACATAAAGAATATGTTTAAGTCCGTTTGATTAAATATTTTGATGCTCTAATATTTTGAAAAAACCCTTAATTATATTTTACGAAAGAATAAGCCTGTTAAAACGATCATGAAATAATTAGAAAAAAGTACCAGGCTAGATTTTTTTTAAATAATATAATTAGTTTAAAAAATACATCTGATGTTTTAGGGCTTTTTTTTTTTTTTTCTGTGGAAAGTTTTTATTTAAATAAAAAAATATATACATTGTATTTGAAAATATGAGTAAGCCATATTTTCAAATACATATTTTCAAATACATATTTTCAATTATGGGGCTGAACAGCCCCATAATTGTAAATTCTATCCTCATCTTTTCTCCTCCTTTTACAAGCTATTTGTCCTCTTTTTTTCCCTCCCCTTTCTGTCTCTCCCTCGTTTCTTCCAGCACGATTACCGCCTTCAAACAGTCTTTTATGTTTCCGTTGAATTTCAAGGCTTTTTGCTCCCACAGTGGAGATGCTTTTCAGTGGTTTCAAGGTGAATATTTTTCAAGAGTAGCCAAAGATAAGAGATCGAAGGGAAAGATTCTCATAAAAGAAAAAAAAAAATGAATGTAAGAAACAATTTAACTTCCAGAAATTTGGAACTTGGGTTCTTAAACACTCTAATGATATTTGATGGGGCATAAGATAAAACTGAGTTTTACATGATACGATTTTGACTTCTGTCAGAATTTGCAGTGAGACAGGAAACAGTTTGTGTTCATCTGCTCACTGAGACAGACAATCCTTTGGATGGAGGCCATTTCTCTCCCCTGCAATTGGGCCTTTTTGAACCCCGCGCTCTGTTGTTTTCCAGCCTCTTAATCCCTGATTGAAACTACATGCTGGAACCTCAGCTTTTGCAATCAACAGCGAACGCTGTCAGGCCCAACACAGTACACTGAACAGAGCCGTCTTGCTAAACCCCACTGGCAGTTATCAGCCACAAGGTCAAACCGGATTGTTGCTGGTCTGAGGTAGAAGTGTCTCATTTCTGGAAATGATAACAAGTTGTAGCAATCCTTCAGTATGCCTATTCGACCCCCTTCAGGCTAAATGTCAAAACTCCTCCAATTTTTTTTTTTTTCCAGATTCTCTTCTGCCCATCAATCTCTCAGTATTGCATGCAGACAATTAGGAGCCTGCTGATGTATGTGTTCGTTGTTTATTGATATTGCCCTTTTTGCAGATGCATAGCTTCTGCAGCCGGGAACATTAGATCAAAATTGTGTGCATAGCTGGCTTTTTCAGAAACCTCCTCTTTTCACGTCAATCGCAGAGACAGTGAGGATGATTTATGGGGAGGAAATTGTTTTGGGCAAATTGCATCTTTCCTATTTTGAAATCTGGCTCGACAGGACGCTTTGCAATCAGTGAAGAAAATCTTACTTGTTCAGCCTCGATTTTTGAGCTTTTGATGTGGCTTGGAAGATCGCATGGTGCACTGATTAATTTTTGGGTTTCTGTTAGGTTTGACTAGTTGATTCTAAATACAAACAATTCTGACGTGTTTATTTTAAGGACGATAACACATGACATGTTATGTAGGTTTGTTTATACAGATGTTTTGTTGGAGAAATTTCAAAACAATATTGTAATTTTGAATCTTACAGAGAATAAAGAATTCTCCCAATATGTTCATCTGAACATCACTGACCTTTATCTGATTTTTATTTTACTTAAAAATAGTGTGTTAAAACATGTGTTATTGGTTGATTTGATTACATGCCCCAAAATGGTGGAAATTCTTTTTTTTTTAATGTATTTAATGAGCAGGGGGTTGAAAAAAATCCTATTTTTGACCTGGTGACCACCAGCCAGAACCAATTAAGGATTCTGATCTCTACCTGATAGATTGGTGCATCTCTAATGTGGCCCTTAGCAGAATATAATCTAGGATCCCACTTTGAGTTAAGCCCATCACCCACCAGGCACCACAGCAGCAAAAATACTGTTTGCATGCTGTGCATGTAACAGCTCTTACTAGTAAGCCCACAATTAAATTGACGTTATCACACAATCTGTTTTGCTTGACCCTCAAATTGCTCACCCCAAAATATTTATTAAATAACTTGCATAAATAAATTGTGAAGATAAGACTGTTTCTCAGTCCTACGTGGAGATGCAAGGAAGTCTGAAGTGAGCAAGCAGCTTAATTGGCTGTGCTAACAAGCAAACTCACACACAAGGATAAGAAAATATTAATGAACAATATGCTACTGCATTACATGATGACTCTTGACATAATGTTAAAACTAAATTTGAATTTTTGGTAGTTTTTTTTTTTTTACATTTTTAATTATAAATGTTTAAAGCCATCTTAATTTAATTCCAATCGATTTAGTGAATTTAAATAACACCAAATTAGAGCGAATGTCACCTGAAAGTGACAAACAAACAGTTTGTCTGAATGTGGAGTCATTTAAATTTTGGTCCGAATTCAACTCATGTCCATGTATTTCCTTTCAGTTCAATTTAGTAACTCTCATATGCTATTTAAAATATATAATTCATTTAAAATGCCATTAAAGATTGAAAAAATATTGTCTGTTATAAAACTTCAAATCAAAATATCAAAGTAGGTTCATTATTTGCAAATGTTACAACGCAGTATTTTAACATCCTTACTCTACATTAAAAGTCTTCAGTGCCCCCTAATGGTCTGGGGGTTGCCAAGTAGCAGCTTGGATTTACTCTGCTTTCTTTTGGCCCTGCTCTAATTAACCACTTCTTACTATCGCTTCAAGAAATTACTGCATGCCAATAATATTCTTGTCAATTGAGACTAAAAGCTTAGTTTTTTTCCCCTGTTGTTCAAATACATCAAACTAAGAATTCACACCATTTTTCATCTGTTACTTCATACACCAACACCTTATACTTTCACGACTGATTTACACGTTAAATAAAGATTTCATGAAGGTTAAAGTTATACTGGAAAGTGTAAATGAGGAAAATCTTCTAATTCACAAATTTTCTATGGAATTTAAACCTCTATCAAAAATAATAAACTTTTAATTCATTTCTCAGTCCTTTTAAATTCTGAAAAGAACTAAGAATGTAAGGAATTTTAATTCAGTTCAGTTCATTTTAACAGCCCTAAATTACAGGAACAGTTACCTAAAGGTTAGAGTCAAATGCAGGCATACAGAATCTGGTTCAGGTCAAATTCAGTTCAAGTAAAACCAGTTTATTCTGATACAATTCATGGTTACAGTCACATTCAGATCCAGACACATATATTGCAATTCAAATCTATATTAAAGCTACCCCATTAAATCAAAGTCAGCTGGTCATATGAAGTCAAAGTAAAGTAAAAAAAAAATGAGCAGCTTAGTTTGCTTATATCTTGGGGCAACTCCTCCTTAAATGGACAATTTCCACTCTTGAATGAAGTTAGGTATATTTTGTGATATATTTCTCTTTTTTATTATTAGTTTCACTTTTTTGACTTTGTTTTCCTTCCAACACGTAAGTTGTTACATGTTCAAAATAAACTAAAATGGAATTAAACTGAATTGAAATTGCTGCTAATAGCTGCTGTTGGCTATCAAGCCCCTCAAGGGAGTTTATGATGACAATTAGAAAGGCACCAATCAATCGGCCAAAGATCTGACTCGCTTGATTTTTAATAATTTGCTGTGATCCCTGATAAGCAGGCCAATTGAACAGAAATGTGTGATCTTTTCTCCAATGCATTCAAACTAAAAATAATATGTTTTTCAGAAAACAAAGGGGGAATGATCTTGCGAAACCATCATTATTTGTTGGATTCTAATATGACTATCTCTATCACAGAGGCTGAAACCCGTTTTTTTGTTTGATCGAGTCTTTCTGACCCTGATCTAGCCCCTGGCAGACCTCAGTAAAAACCAACTTGTTATCTGTCAGGAAAAGCCTGATCTCGCTATTACAATATATGGCCTTTATGTTTAAAGTGCCATAGTTCCTCCAAATATATCTTTCTGGCTGTATTGGCGTTCAGATTTTATTTGAAAGCTTTTTCATTCTTCTGCTGGTGGATGCACTTTAGCCTACCTGTGTGTCCCCTCAGCCCTGCTTTGCCCAGAACCTAATCCAGCCAACTCTGGACCAGAGGAGCTAATTAAGCACAAGCTTTTCGTATCCCAGCATCCTGCAGCTGCACAGTGCCAGGGTGGCTCATGCCAGCACTAAATGGGGTTGTAAATATCTGTAGTGGGCCTCAGACAAGAGACAGCACTAGGCAGAGGTTGGTAATGGGGGCTGACTGAGCCTGAATGCACATAATGAGATGGCTATCAGGGATGTCTAATGAATGGGACCAGTCAGACGGTGGCCGTACATCCAGATAGTCTGCATTTGAAAGTCAAAACAAGCTTCTAGGTGAAAATAAAAAATTCTCTCCTGACATGGAGGGACTGCATCCATGTAGAGAAAGTTAGAGAAGCATAGTTTGCTCCTCTGACAGCATGTTCTCTCTGTGTTTGTTCTCCAGAGGGGCAGCCTGACCCAGATCCCCGTGGTGAAAGAGACCAGGGTGGAGTCTGGCCAGTTCCTGTTGCTCTCAGTCCTCTGCATGCTCTTCATCCTGGTGGCGCTGGCCGTGTCCGCCACCTTCTTCTGCATCCGCCAGCGCTCACACCTCCACATGAAGGAGAAGCTGGCAAGCCTGGGGACTGACACCAGCCATGACGCCACCGCAGCCTATCAGGTTAGTCCCAACCCCCTCTCTGTGCTGCCAGCCAATCAAACGCTGGAATAACCAGTCTGCTCTCTACCATTGGTGGAAAACGCACTGTGTTCATGTAGAGTGAATTATTCTATGAAAGTGTGTTTGGAGACCTACATCTGTATTTGAGATCATCCGACTTGATCGCCATCCAACGTTTTCTGCCTACCTTTTTGAGTATTGTGTGTGTGTGAACCTGAGCGCGTGCGATCGGAAACGTGTCTCCACCCTGACCTATTCCCACTGTTCCTCCAATGCAGCAGGCGGTCTGCTCGGTATTGATTTTTGCAGGGTTGGGACTCAGCTGTGCCTAGCGTGCCACTCCGAACACATTTATCCGCATGTCGAGTTAACATTTTCAATGTTTAATCAGGCTTCTGCAGGGCTGCTCTGAGAACGTGTTAACACTTACGACCCCAGATGACTTTTACTGGAAAGAAGAGAAATTAGCATGAATGGGAAATCACACTTTGCCTCACAATTATTAAATTTGAGCTCTGTTAGTGTGTATTTCCTGCTGGCTCTGAGATTGGTGCTCAGGCTTTATACAGGGTGGCTTCTTCTTCACAAAATATGATAAAAAAGGATATTCAATTAAATTTCACTATAGTTAGGTAGGTAATATTAACATTGCAACTGACTTTCTCTGATTTATTGCAAATGGGATTATTATTACAATGTTTAACTACAATGTTAAAACTGCAAAGATTCTAATATAATACAATCCTACAGAAGAAATATGACATTTTTTAATGATTCTTGTGTTGGGTCCCTGCTTGTGATTTGGCCTGTTTTTATTCTCATTAGTAATCTGAAAGGCGGGGGCAGCAGTGAACCTGTAATCCTATGACCTGTGCTCCTCTTTGTCTCTAGTCTGGCACTGACTGTATGCTCCTTTTTCTTTTTCTGCGGAAAAAAAAAATTGTCAGCTACAGCAGCACAGCAATGGTGCTTTTGCAGCGACGCTGAGAGGTGGGATGAGTTATGAGGTGGACCTGGATGCTGCCCCAAGGCCAGGGCCCTGGGCACCATTTGATGGCTGTAATCATTAAAGTCTGATGGTGGAAAAGCTGATCCAAAACCAGGAGCTTAGGAGTAGGAGAAGGAGGAGGAGGCGCTGTGCTCTAAAGGGAAATATCATGGCGATTCATCATGAGATAGCGTGCGCTTTCATGAGGCATTTTCTCTGGCCTGTGCTGTCCTCGTCGTTATTAATTGGGTGTGAAAATTAATTTTGTGGAGAGAAAGGGAGCTGCTTCGCCTCCTCAAAAAAAGAAAAAAAAATCAAACATGGTGGGCTTCGCAGATTATGAATTCCAAACGCAAATATCAAATGAGATCACAGCTCGAGGAAAGAAGCAGGGGGAAAACAGAGCTGGAAGATTGCACACAGTTTTATGATGCTGTGCTACAGGGAGCTAATGTTTGCACCGAGGCATGATGGGAGAAGAGCTGAGTCATTAGGAAAGGTGTGGGGCTTTTAGCGGGAAACATTCAGATATTAATCAGAATAAAGCATTAGATGGCTCTTGTTTTAATTATTTATTTGGTTTTCTGCAATGACGGAACCAAAGAAAGGCAAGGGGCAAGACAGAACAGACTTTGCAATATGCTTAAAATAAGCATCACATCATATTTATTACCTTTAGGTGTGTCCCAACCAAACCACTAAAAATAACCACATCATTGTAAATCTCCAGAATTGTTGCTTTAATTTTTAGTTTAGTGCTTCACCCTATAGTTAGAAGTGCCTCTCCTTTAGCCACTATTTTGAATTTGCTGACACTCCTCTGACACAACAGGATGGCAGCCTTCATCTTCTTAAAGCATGAATCAAAGAGCAGGGAAAAAGCTGTAATTTGTTTGTCTAGATTTTTTAGTATTATTATTTTATCTGCAAATCTCATATATTTTGAGCATTTTCATATCCAGATTTTACATTTCAAGTGTGCGTGTGTGTGTACCTAACTGTTGAACAAAACATGAAGGTTCAATTGTAGTAATTAATTTTGAGAAATAAATTGAATAGTTTGATTGAAAAAAGACTTGTATGGATGACATCCCACACATAATATTTATTTATTTATTTATTTATTTATTTATTTATTTAATAATGACAACAGCAAATAAATGACCTAAATAAACTAGTTTGTAAAATATAAGCTTTGTTACTTTTTTGGGTGCCACTACAAGTTGATCACTGGGCACCAACTGGCCATCCAGTTGAAAAGCTTTCTGGAGGCAGCACTGCTTTGCTGTGAGATATTTATATTTTGTACAATCTGACTGATGGTTGAATTCTCCCAATGTATTTCTATGTTTTTAGGCAAGGGCCACTCCCATAGGTTTTCTTGCCCCTTCAGTGAGTTAGTTGATACAAATTGATTTTCCCCAGTTTCTGGTTATTCTGGCCAAATAGGAGTCTAAATGCTCCTATTTGCAGAAATAATACAGTCTCTGTAGATGGAAATGTGTGATGTAAATGCAGTTTTGGGCCCATTCTTGAAAAACGGGAGAAAGAGAGAGAGCGAGAAAGTCATTGTGTGGTATTAAGGTGCAGCATTTATACTTGAAAAGGCGCAAGCTTCCTCAGCTCGTGTATTTTTGACATAATTAGTATAATCTTTATAATCCACAGGGATAAGCCATTAATCTACAGACAAGTGAGCAGAGATACAGGATTTTACGAGGTGCATTTATAGAAGTCGGCTCCTCACAGCATAAGGATAAGCATGTAAAATACACCAGCAATTGCTACGTGTATGACAGGGATGTGAAATACATGACAGCTTCCAAGGGGGGAAAAAAAATTCTGATCACTCAGTCTTTCCACATCATGATGCTCTGTAACCCCTCCCCCTACAGGAACTGTGTCGCCAGCGCATGGCAATCAGGACGTCGGAGCGCGCAGAGCGGCCAGAGACCCTGCGTCACTCTCGCCTCAACAGCGTGTCGTCCCAGTTCAGCGACGGCCCAGTGGCCAGCCCGTCGACGCGCAGCAGCACCTCCTCCTGGTGTGAGGAGCCGGTGCCGTCCAACATGGATATCTCCACAGGTCACATGATTCTGGTAAGGCTGAGAACATCTTAGCCTTAGTGTCGAGGAAGGAGACTCGAGTCTGAGGTGGAAATCCCTGAAAATGATATTCATGGGTGTGAGATGTGGTCAACTTAAACCCAAAGTCAAACTTCCAGTTCAGTTTATTTTCACATAATTTTAAAGCATGCAGGTCCAGTTCAAATAAAGATTAAAGAAAAATATAATGAAATGAATCAAATTCGTTCAAGTGTAATTTAATCATATTGAGATCCAGTCTCATACAGTCCAATTTACAATACAATACTGTCTAGCTGAGTAGATCATATAATGGCATTTGGTAAAATGTTGTCTACCCTTGGAAGCCCCGCTAATAGCATCAAGCCACCGAGCATAAATCTGATATACAGAGCAAGGATGTGATGAAACAGGTTGGTGAGAAATCGATTTCAGAATTGGCAAAATCCTTACTATAAGTACAGGACATAAGTGAAAACTGAAAGGAGCAGTGAAAATTAAATGACAAAGCAGGTTTCCTCCTTTAACACCGATAAGGCACTGCTAGTAGTCATGGGAAAAAAGAGAAAAAGAGTCCATGCACAGGAAAAGTCTGCATGAGATGATATAAAAATGGTGGCTAAATAGGATGTGGTTCAGGTTTCACAACTCTGCCATTATTCTGTTTCTACTTTTCAACTCCCTTTCAATGAGATGCCAGAGAAAGTGAATGAAGTTTTCTCCACTTATTTGGAGCATAGAGTTATGCAGCTCCTCCTTCCCTCACATGTTGCTGCACACTGCCCATCATCTGACTGAAAGAAGCCTTTTTCTCATTTTCCAGTTCTTATCAAAAGTAATTTTTTAAAAATGGTTATTTTGAAATAATTCAAGTCAAGACAATTACGATGTGGAAACTAAATTAGCCCCACACTTTGTTCATAGATTCATAATATTTTAGAAATGACCGACTACAGGTTGACTAATTGAGCAGATGGCCTGACTAAGTAAGCACTAAATATCAGCTTGCTGTGTTGCTCTGTTACTCTAAATGTTTTTGCTTATGTCTATGTATCAGAGTTAAAGTATTGATACATTTTAAAATATAATATTTTGATATTTATTATCTTATGTTGTTATTGTAGAACTAGAAATAATATTTGCTTTTCTGCTTTAAATAAAAGCAAATAGATTCGTTCTATGGTTTTGCTTTAAAATGTTTAAAAGTATTATTTTTATTTGAGGTAATCACGTTATGAGAATCCCATTCTAATAATGATAGATTATTTTTTTTAAAGTCCAAATTAGATAGAAATAATGTCCTGATTTTCTTTAGTTTTATATATATTTGAAGGACCATGTTGAGATCTTAGATTGATTTTTCTCACGTTAAGTTCTCATGAATGCATCTCTACTTTATTTCTACAGTCGACATCTAGTCTCACTTTGTTATTCGAAGAATCCTGTTTTCGTTGTTTATTCTTTCATTTCTCTTCCTGCTGCTTTTATTTCGTCTCTTGTTTCTATCTTGGCCCTGTTGCCTCCTTCCACCAACTTTCTTCGTCTTTCTCTCAATTTATCACTCCATCCAGCTCAGTTGCTCCTTGTAATTTTCATCTTTCGCTCATGGTGTTTCCACCTGTGCCGCCCGGACCTGTTACCTCAGTCCAGGCGTCGTCTCCTGAGATGAGAGCGACAGAAAATTAAATCTCAACACCTATCTGATTTTTCTGATGTTTTTAAAAAATAACGTGTTCATTTGTGCATATTTTATTCCTGTTTTTCTCCTAAATGAGAAAGCTCTCACAAACACACAGTGGACAGTTTTAATTTTGTTCAACTTTCATTCAGGGGAGAAAAGAAAAAAAACCCCAGCTTGATAGAGGAGATGGATAGATGCCTCGCAGTGTTTCCATTAATGGAGAAAGCATTCATCACACTGCATGTCTGGCTTTTATACTGGGAGGCTGTAATGAATGAGAGGGAATCTGAGTAATGCCTCGTATTTGGTGGTAATAGATGGGTTTTGTTGCACTTGTCAAGGCTTGTTTGTGAAGCCCCCTTTGAAAACACTGACAATAGAAAAGCATTTAGCTGCGCAAATAACAAAAGGAGCCGCAGTGAATAATTTCTAGGAGCTGTTGTTATTATTAAGCCTCGTTTCTTCACAGCAGCAGTGCAAGGATTAGACTATAGAGAAGGTAAAAATAATAATAATAATAATAAAAAAAGACACACTGGGACCTTTGCTTCTCTCTCCATGCTGTGATTGACATGGAGGTGTCCAATAGAGGGGGCTCTTCTTTGAAATTCTCCCGTCATCTTAAACGTGAAACCATGTGTGAGATTGCCTTGTTATCGCTGATCTCAGACCTATATTTCCCCTCCTCATCCCTGCTCTCCTCTCCTCTCACATCGCGCAGAGCTAGATGATGAATACTGAACTCTCCAAAGCTTACTGGGGTGTTTTTCTCTCTCCTTTTTTTTTTTTTTTGTTTCTTTAGACTCGATCACCTCATTCTCACACACACGCATACACACACACACACTCGCACTTTGTAATTGTTTCAGAAAAAATGTTGCACCCCACAGCGCAGCCCACCTTGAGACTTGCATAACGACTTCAAACTTCAGAATTGAAATTGGATGTGCTGACTCATCTGCTGGGTGTGTCTTTTATTTTCGTTTTTTTCTTTTGACGCTTCGGCACGCCTCTAGTGTCTGACGATTTGCATCTTCTTTCCTTTTTCCTATTTCAGCTCCTCTGTGGTGCTGTAACTGGCACTTTTTATCTTCTGAGTGGTTAAAAATATCAGAAAATGATAATGGAAAAGCAGCATGTGGCTATATTTCTGCAGCGTTAGGCTGTTTCAGCACCACGGACAGCGCAGTAGACTCACCAAGTTTGTGGACAAACAGGCTTGAGTTGCTTTTTCTTGCTCTTATTACAGTTCTCTGTGCAGAAATATTCATGCCTCTTGAATTTGTTCACACTTTCATTATTTTGTCATTCTTTGTCATGTAACTGCAGCAAACCTGTTTGCATATTATTAGGATTTTGTGTAAAAAACCAACACAAAGTAGTGCATGATTGTGAAATGGAAGGAAAACATTTTTACAAATACAAATGTGAACACTGTGGTCTGCAGACATATTCAGTCTAGTCTGACACCACTGATACTGCACATCAACTTAAAAACACCATTCTTGTGTGACGCATGGGAGTGGCAGCAGCATGCTGTGGGATTTTTTTTTTTTTTTTGCAGGGACTGGAAAGCTTGTCTGGGCTAAAATGGCTGAGACCTAAATCCCATTCAGAATCTGATCCAAAAGGTAAAAAAAAAAAAAAAAACTCCCTAAACTATCCGACTGAACTTAAACTATTTTGTAAAGAACGTTCAAAGCTTCATTTTTAAAATGAACAAATGTGGTAGAGACATATGCTAAAAGATTCGCAGTTGTTATAGGTGGTTCTAGAAAGTATTGACTTAGAGGAGCTGAATACAAATGTATACCACTGGGTTTTTTTTTAAAGATTTAATTTCAGTTTTAATTATAAAAAACATCCATTGCTTATGTTCCACTTCACAATTAAGGATTATTTTCTGTTATTTCGCCAAATAAAACACCTCAGAAATACATGGACGTTTGCGATGTGAGGTTGTAACATGAAAAAATTAGAGTATGTTCATTCTTCCAATGGACTTTACCCATCTTGAAAAAATACATAAGTTGCTCCAGGCTCTTTGCTGTTTACCAGTTTTCCCCTTCTTTTTTTTTTTTCCAGAATGATAAATTATTTGTCTAATAGGAAAAACAAAATGCTCTGCTTTCCCTGTTTTAAATTTAGTTCCTGAGCAAAAACACAATTTGCTCTCCCATTTAAGACCTCTTTTGTTCAGCTATTATTTGTTGCACAAAAATCACTCTGCACATTAATACCCCCTTTTTTCCACACGCCTCACAGCTGCTTATCATACCATAAAGCCCCCGGCCCAAACTGCTTGCAGCATTTTAATTCGACAGGGACGTGTTACCTGTTGTGTCTGGTCGTGCCTTCATCCCAATTTCATCCCTCTGCTGCCGAGGAGACCGCTGCTTAGGAAGGATTAGACATTGTTTCCCTGACACACACAGGCCTCCCATCCCCAGCCCTCTGATTGGCAGACATAATCCCCCCCCTCATACCCCACTATTCACCAAGCCTTCGTTACCCTGTCTCTGGAATACGCCACGGTCCACTGCCTCCCTCCTAAAAAAAGAAGAAGGGAGGGCTGAATACAGGGGCTCTGCTGGCTGCATCGCATTAAGCTTGCAAAAAAAAAAAAAGTATGAATTTGGAATGCAATCGATTTGGCGGCTATCAGTTGAATAGATGCAATTCAGACTGGATGCATGGAGTACATGGAGATGTAATGCTGGTCAGGAGAGGGGGAGGTGGGCTGTAATTGTGTGGGGTGATAAGAGTGCAGCGTGATTCTACTTTGCGTAGAAGGCACCCAACTCAGCATATGCAAGCTTGCATGCGTTATTCACTGTTAAAACTGAGGGTTTTGTTCACATACAGCAAAATAATATTTTTTTTTATTATTATTCAATCTCTGGGAGTGTGTCTTTTTCAAAGACTTTAGAACCTGGGAGTCATCTTTGTAATCTTTTATAATGTTTCTCAAAGCAGGGTTCTTGAAAACTTATGTTTTCCAGGTTTGGATAAAAAAGAAGCAAAGAAAAAAGGGGATGAAAAATATAATAAAGTTTAAATTTAATTGTTTATTATATAGAGAGTCTGTTGATAAATTAACATATTTATAAAGGGAAGTAATTATTATATGAATTTAAACAAGTCAAGCAAGTTTCTGTCAAACTCCTTTTCGCAACTCTCTTGGTCTCAAGCCCTGCTTAGATCAGTTCTTTAAACTGATTTTGATACCAAACACAGCATATTTTTTAAAATGATTTTTAACCTTTAAAAATAAAATATAGAAAAATAGATCACAAAATGAGTTTGAAGTTGGTTGAGATGCTAAAAAAATGAAATGCCACAATGCTGAATGACAAGCCAGCTTCCGCGTGGCATTGTATCATGGTTTGCAGAGGATATAGTTTATAACAAGTGAAAAGATCAGCTTTAGTTGTGTACATAAACAAAAAATTCACTTCCTCTTTGTTCTTTGTGAAGACATTGTGAATATAAATATATAAAAGATTTTGGTAATTGGGTAAATGTTTTGTATTGAAATGTCACCAGAAGTGTAAACAAAAACAAAATTTGTGGAGGGTAAATGTTTCAGCTTCAGTCGAACAGATGACTAAAGAATAGGCATCTGTTTTGCAGATGACAGATAAATAAAAATTTCTATTGAAAATTACCTTTTAAATGTATTAATATTGAACTGACATCCTTTATCTTTTATTCAACACAGTACAACTTGATTTGTTTGTCCAACTAATTGATTCTTTTTTTTTTATGTATTCGTTACTAAAATAAAACTTTGTCTTCCACAATTTTTAAGAAAAGAAAATCTAAGTTTGCGAATAAGCTTTCACTAATAAGAAATTTTGCGTCTGGAATCTGATCACCAATTTTGTAAAGATTTGACCTAACGATACAAATTTTTGCTGATTCTAATGTCATTGTAGAACTATGAATAACAACAAAATACTTTACACCAACATCTTGAACTGAAGTGGTTTGGCAAGCGTTTTATAGTAAAGTAAAATCAAAGCCTTTTAAAAAGAAGAGTTTTAGAGCTGTGTCTCCCTGCATCACAGATTGTGGAACATAAATACCCATAAAAATAACACCACTAAAAAGAAGTATATTTCATTCACTCCTTTTACGAAATAGGCTGCAAAATAGACAATAAGTGATCAAACATGAGTCTTCAAAAGATTGAAATATACAGTAGTAGTTTACAAGCGGAGCAACACCTCTGTGAATTTATCTTCATATTTTTTCCTGAACTCTCTCTGTCAGGTTCTGAACAAACAGTAGCTAGAAAATAGAAAGTACATTTTTCTTCTCAGAATCTTCTTACAGCTTCTCTGCCTCCTTTGGCTCCATTTTTAAACTCCTCAGTGATCCTGAATATAGCTAACCGAGTCTTGTTCCCAAAGTAAAAACATCCAAACCACAGATCTTGTCAGCGCCCCTTTTAGTGCTTATGTGTGGGACATTCACTGATCAGCGAAAAGATCTGCTTTTCTAGCTTCCAATCAGCTAATCTCTGACTGAAAGATTGGTTTATTCTGGTTGGTGTTGTCTATTATAATGTTGTGAAATACCCCTTTACCACATGTCCGAATGATATTGTTGCCTAATTTGTGAAACATACATGTGATATAACAAGTACAGTAAACCTTTTGTTTGTATGTCAATAATGTTATAACAACAGAATTTTTAGAGGAAAATGTATAAAAATGTCACCTCAATTTACACTCCTGATGTCTCACAGGTTAATAGCCTATTATTCTGCTGGACAAGCTTATTTGTGATGATCTTTTTGGAAGTAATTGTGACTATCCTTCTTCAAAGATTTCCTTGTGGTTGACAGGCAGGATGAATGAATGAATGAATCGGATATAGTGAAAGCGGAGCATCACCTCTTTGCCCGGCCTACCTATATACCGCTCTTAATACGGGATAAAAACATGGCACATCTGGGTATCATTGTCATTGTATTAGCCAGCTGATCCCTGACATCAGTTTATGAGTCTGTAATCTTCTCTCTCGCACAATAGGCGGACTGAACCACCTAACCCCCGTCGGGAAGAGAGCCATGATACAGGAATAACGTTCCATGCTAAAAAAAAATAAAAAGAATAAGAATCTCCTTGCCAGCACAAACTCTAAGCTCCATAAGACTTGCCCTGGTTTAGCAGAATGCACAAACACACACACACGCAGACAGGCTGCTACTTGCCCCTCCCCCTTTTTTCTTTCTCCATCTTTGTCTCTAGAGCGAATTCAATTTGGTCTTCTCCAACCGACGGCTTAAATGCAAACAATCTTATCAGCGGCTGTGCAAGCAGTGAGGGACGTGATTGAAACACCCCTGAAGTATTTCCAAAGCAGACAAACCTTTCAGGAGTCCTAATTGTGTCTGCGTGTATGCGTGAGTGCAAGTGTATGTCTATGTGTGTTTCTCCTTGGTCAAACACATGCACAGATATGCCAACATTATTACACCCTTCCCTACTTTGATCCTCGGTATCTTCCTTCTCTTTCCAGAGTTGCTCAGAATCATAATTTGCTATTTTTATTGTTTAGTTACTATTTTTAGAATTCTGATTGATATACAACAATAAGCAATCACTTGAAACTGATGGTAGAAAATGATTATTTTTCCTTTTTGCTCTGACTTCTTGTTTAAAATGGTCTCTCCGTTCTCCCTGCAGTCGTACATGGAAGACCACTTGAAGAACAAGAACCGTCTGGAGCGCGAGTGGGAGGCGCTGTGCTCCTACCAGGCTGAACCCAGCGCCTGCAGCATTGGCCAAGGCGAACAGAACTCCAAGAGGAACCGAGCTGATGCTGTGGTCGTTTGTAAGTTTGCTCAGATCTGTTAGTTTCTTTTTTTGTTCTGTTTGGCTTGTGAAAGTGTCTCTATCATGTCCAAGATGGGAAGAATGAAGGGTCAGCAATGTGTTTGCATCACTTTCTTTAAACAGATGGAATATAAAAGCAGACTGATAAACAGGCCAGAACAATACTTTGGAAAATATGCTTCCAAAGCAAACAATCACTGGCAGCTGTCTTGCCAAAAAGCATCTATTACACTTACTTTATAAATTCCTCCTTGAAAATCTGTCTCTGTCTACATATATATGAGTCACTTACTCCCTAAGTGACCCCCATTTTGTCTTTACAGCACTTTGTACTGTATTAATAAAATTAAATGTGATACGAAGCTGTATCTTCTTGTTATTGCAGTGAGGGTGACAAAGTCAAAGTCATGACTACAAGTTGGCTGAACAGTTCATCTGTTCGTCCTTTCGCTATCGAAACCTTCCCTTTAGGTTTGTTTTTATACAAATGTGGCATCAGGGACCTGTTTTTTCTTTTTTCTTTTTGGGATACTGTAGGAAGCAGTTGCAGTGACAGTTGGTCACAGCTATAAGTCTGGCAAGCAAAAGCATCACTGGCTTATTTAAAACAAAAAAATAATAATCCTAACAACTAGTCATTCATTTAGAAAAAAAGAAGACTCTTCATTTATACTTTCAGAGACATTCCAGTCCAACTAATCACAAGTTGCCCAAATGGATTAAGATTTGTTTCTGTTCTATTTTCTTCCATTTTACTTAGTTTTGTTCTTAGTTGGGGGGTTTTCCGTGTGTTTCCGGTACTGTCTCTATTTTGTTTCTTATTGCTGTGTTTTCTAAGATACTAAATCTCTGCTTTGTAGTATTCAGTTTAGCAGATTTTTAAAAGGTCATCTTACCATTTTAAATGCTTCGGGTTCCTATTTAAATCAAGATCCTCTTTAAAGAGTTAAGGTAAAGGTGATAAACTTAACAAAAGAAAAATCATGACTTTTAACGAAAGATGGCTAAAAGTGTTGATGTGAAAAAGTAAATCCATGTCCTCCTGTAATTATTTAGCACTTCTGAAATAATCTGTAATATATGTATGACATGATATATAATTAACAATATGACATCTTCATATTGTTAATTATATATCAGTAAAAAAAAAAAATCTGTACAACGCAAAAATAACATGACAAACTTCATGATTTTGAGAGAATCTTTAGCTCAGCAGTACTTCAGTCTATGTCGAGGATGTTCTTCCTCTTTTGATGTCAGTGTAAACATTATTGCCACCTACTGGCATGGCATAAGTATCTCAGTCTTTTAGTTGGTATTTCAGAGCCCATCTGGACTGACATTTTTCTCCAATTGTGAAAAAAAAATATATCGAAATTAGTGCTGATACCTCACAGACATACTTATAAAAGCATTTATTAAACATCAATGTAGGCTCTTCTCTACGGTGGAGCCAAATAAATGTTGACTAAGTTTTAATCAGGCCAATTTGTAAGTATCTTTTAAATTCAACACTGTGTCTAACAAGAATGCAAAACATGTTTTCATGTTTGTTCAGTGGAGATTAATTAGCAAAACTGAATTTGTCTTCATTGGAAATTAATCTTGAGGCTTTTTCAATTTGGCATTGTTAGAAATTTACGGTAAGTTTGACAGATTAAAACCGAACCTTGTTTGGGTCAAAAAATGTTTTATTTAGGGTGAAGGGAGAGGTTTGGAGA
Organism: Brachyrhaphis terrabensis; assembly: GCA_903067065.1. Classification (NCBI taxonomy): domain Eukaryota; kingdom Metazoa; phylum Chordata; class Actinopteri; order Cyprinodontiformes; family Poeciliidae; genus Brachyrhaphis; species Brachyrhaphis terrabensis. Next base: position 97,448 of record CAEGAG010244283.1, on the reverse strand, counting down.
CACCATGTGTGTTTTTTGTGTCTGATGAAAGTCTGGTGAAACTGAAGGTCCTTCAGTTTTCATATTCTGGTGCTGCTGTTCAAAATCCTGCAGTTGCTGTGCAGGAAGGAAAGGATGTTGAAACTTGTACAAATGAATTATGCATCTTCATTACAGATGATCATTCCCGGATCACCTTGAAATCGGAGAATAACCACAGCAGCTTGGATTACATCAATGCCAGTCCCATAGTAAGTATTGCTTATTTTAGTTGCAATACACACCTATGCTCACACCTGACATTTTGTCATGGAACAATCACAATCCTAACAGATTTAATGTGATAGATCAACACAAAGCAGCACATAATTGTGAAGACGTTCAGTCAGATTGAATGAAAGCATTATAGGAACGTTAATTTCCAACCTCAGATTTAGATCTAGGCTTTGATTGGCCCATTCTAACACACGAGGAAGCCTTTTCAGAATAGCTCATTATGGGTGTACATCTCAACTTATTTGTATTCTATAACAGATTTACATCTAAGATGGTCCTCTGTCGACTAAGGCTGGAAAAAAAGCATACGGACAGCATTAAGTTGCCACAGCGTTGTCTGTTTTGCGCAACTAACACATTTTGTTTTCCAAAGAGTAAAATTTTTTTGCAATGGATTGTATTTAGCGGTGACATATTAAAGGAAGCTAATTCAGACAAAACACTCTTCAGAGTTTGATATGTTAAAATATGAAAATAACTTTTTGTCAGTTATTTACGACTTTATATTAGTTTATAAAATTAAATTTGAATAGATTACAGAGAAGTTTGTGATTATAAGGTGAGAAAATGTGGAGAAGGCTAATGTTTTTTTTTTTTTTATGAAGGACTGTTAATTATTTTTGCAGCTGTAACTTGTTGTCTGAATTAAATTTTTGTTGATCAATTTTCTTTTGTATTCCATACAGCAAGCATCTGCGAATTTGGTCTTGTCAGATCACTTTTACAACCAATACCTTACTTTCCACTGTCACTCATGAAAAATTCCACATTTTCTGACTGACAAAACACATCCCATGCAAATACAGAAAGAGCTCCATATTGGAGAGCACTACAACTTATTTTTGTGTCTGTATGTTTTTTTGTTTTTTTCTTTTCCCCAAAAAACATTGTCAGCCATGATTTCCCCCGAGGCCACCGAGAAGGGATTCCATCAAAGAGAACAGGAAGCTATGCATTTCAAATACAGTGCCAAAATTTTCTGAGCAGACAGATGTGGATGGCACACACACAGCTGCTCTAAAAGCCTATTACTCTTCAGAAACAAACAATAGAGACCTATTTATACCGCTTGATTATGTACCAGCATATTCATAGAGCTATATTTATCTTAAACAGTGTCAGGGTGCAACATTTAATTTCATAGTTGGCAAAATTGTCACTGAGTTCATCAGTCAGGAATAGAAGTTTGTAAAGATTCACATTAGAACAGATTTTTTTTTACATTTTTAAACAATTCAATTTGATTTTTGCCGACCAACCTTCTCAACCCAATCGAAGGGAAATGGGTTGATTCCGATTGTCGGTGAATCAATGAGTGTATCTCTAGATTGAAGGATTAGAAAAGTTCTCCAAGACACCTTACTTATGGTTTAAAGAAAATGTTTAGGATAGGTGAAGTATTGGGGTATGCAGCAATGTGAGAATGAAAGGACAGTAATTGCAGCACAAAAGGGTCTGACCTGAGAAATACTATAATAATTATGCCTGTCGCCATGGCTTCTTCTTTCTAATTTACTTCAGGGGGCTTTCAGTAAATAATCTGGCACTTTGTTCTGGGAATCAAAGGTCATGCGGGGGAGGGGAGCATATCTGTGCTCCCTGCTGAGCACAGGGTGACATCTAGCATTAGAAAAAAGGACAAAAAAAAAAAGCAAAGGTTCGACCACGAATGATGCGAGGGCTCCTGGATGTACAGCATCATTAGGGTGAGGAATAGTTCAAAGGAAAGTGCAGACACAACCCTCATCTTGGCATTTTTTTGCAAAATTTCAGCAGTTTCCACCTAACGTTTTTGTCTGGGACTCTGGGTTGAGCTTAGCAGCCATTTACTGCCCAACCCCTCTATCTTACAGAAAAGCAGGATCAATGCACGGTGCCTGAAAGCTAAGATGTTTCTCCTGGAGCAGATGTTTCATTTGAGCCATTTTCTGTCCAAGCAATTTCACTCAAAGCCAAAGGAGCACTTCTTTGCATTTCTCTTTTGTTGCAGTCTATCTTCATTCCACAACGGCACAGGGAACCACAGCAGAAATGCAGGGCTGCTCTTTCCTCTTTCATGTTTCTACTTTAGTATTCATGTTAGGATGCAGGCGCAATAGCTACAGCAGGCCTGCATCCTTGAGATTGGCTAAAACGAGTGGCTAGAATTTGGCATTGCTGTTTTATTTCTGTGGACTTTTCTTTCTTTCTTTTTTGTGTCTAATGTATTTGAGGAATTTTAATCAGGAAGGATGAAGGGAAAACTAGGCAACATAGTTACGGCTTGTATGTAATTTAAGACCTATTTTTTGTTGTGTTTTTGCAGAGCATTTCAGCCACTTTTTTATCGCTTTTACCTTCCATAAACAACAAGCTGATAGTAACTTGTCAGGCTGTGGTAACTAGTCTGCAGTCCCCTACTTAGCAGATTTGCTGTTTGCAATTTATTAAATAAAATTTAAAACAGTCGAGTTTATATAAAAGACACCATGACTATCTGATATTTTTTTAAAATAGGAATATTTAAAAATGGTCAACATTGTATTTCCAGCAAATTTTAGTAACTTTCTTTCAGCCAGCTGAGCAGCAGCGCACAGTCACAGGTGAAAGAGGGGCAACCTTATGCCAGAGAAAACTGAGGTTACTCCAGTAGTATTCCATTTTAGGGAACCTTAAATTGCACATTTTAATATTCTTAATATACCAAGGTATTGATATGTGTCATGTAATTGGCCCATATATACTGGAAAATATTTAGAAAAACATAAATAATGTATAGCTTTATATTATATTTATAGAGGTTTAAAATGAATTCCAGTTGCCACAGAATAATAGAGAGAAAAAATACTCCTAAATTATTTTGCTTTTGATGGTGAGAGCAAAGGCCAAAGTAGGCAGAAAGCAAAAATGATGTAGTGGATTTTAATTTAACAGTTTCCTGATTGCACTTCAAGTTAACAGTTTTTTAAATGTCGTAACCCAGTAACTGTTTAGTCTCAGTTTGGTTGAAAAGTCAAACTTTGAAAAATAAGAATTCACTTTTAGATGTCACACAAACTTTTTGTCAAATTTCATTCAGAAAGTTAAACATGTATTAATAAGACCTTGTTATTCAACAAATATTTACAGAAATATGGTTCTGCTGATAATTATTTTTCTTAAATAGGTACAGAGAAACCTTTCTTGATGCTTGGATATAATATTTTAAAAATGCATATATTTTAATATGCATGTAGGGAATGAAGCTTCACTACAGTCTCACAATAATTCCCACTCCTTAATTTTCGCCATTAGTCTCCCTCATCTCAGCCACTTCTTGACTTTGAAGCCATTCTACAAAGTGTTGGATAGAGGGTGTGCTTGTGAAAATACTAATAAGCAAAATCTCATTGAAAATCAGGTGTATAAAGTCAGATTAGTCACCAGATTTGCCGCCTTTTTCCAATCATAAACTTCAAAAAGATCTGTTGCATCATAAGCTTTGGAAGTGCTCACAGGCAAAGTTCAGTGTCTATATGTTGCCCTCTTCTACATGTGTAACACTGGGGGTTATAAGAATGATTGGAAAAGTGGATTTCTTTCAGTGGGTATTTTTGTGTTTCTGCATCCATATTGAAGCTTTGATGAAATCAGACTGGATTTTGTCTCACACCCTTTGTTCTTCCTCTCCCAGATGGATCACGACCCTCGCAATCCTACTTACATTGCCGCCCAGGGGCCACTTGCTTCCACTGTGGCAGACTTTTGGCAGGTAAGGCTTGCCCACTTACCCGCCGTGCAACTTTTGTTTTTATTTTTCACATTTACTTTTCTGCAGTAAAAAGAGCTGCGGGGGCTTTGTGGGTTTCTTGATTCTCAGTATCTGCAGATAAGGGAGGATCAATGAAGTAACATAGCAGAATAAATGTTGGGTTGAGCTCACAGACGTCTTTGCATTTGCAATGAATTAAAGTGGACACGAGTTCTTATTTTCCCTGCCGGTTGCATGACTTTTTAATATTGTCAGCATCATCAAGATTTATTGACCGTTTCTGCTGCACTTCATTCAGGGATACACAGCAAATAAGGCATATGACTAAGTGGTACTGTGACATTGGGCGGTAGCGTTTTTGAAGGGGTTTAGGTTTAGAACTGCTCCGGTACAGTAGATTCACTTCTGTTACCGTTACTTTGCAATTTAAACCCTTTTTAAATCCTTCCTGAAAGAGCTTTTTTATTTGGTTGGCAATAGGGAAAGGACTCTGACATCACAGTTTTATGCTCTTGGTGTGAAGTAAAAGGGCTTGTACACAGCCAGCAAGTCAATGTGGGATCTCACATTTTTACCCTGAGTTGCCTTGTATTAAACATAAACAGAAAATCATCCCTGATAAGTTTTTGTCAAAATTCAGCTCTGACATTCTTATGTGAATTTGGATCTTAAGCTTTCTAGCTGACTCTTGAAGGCTTTGGACTGAAATAGATGTTTGGATTTCACCTAAAGAAAGTTAATCACAGAACATGAAGTTGCTACATTTCACTGTGCATGGTGTTGTGATTATGCTCAGTGTAAGTTTTTGGAATAGTGGCTAAAAGGTAAAGTTTTATTTCATCAGCCGATAACCTATTCTCCAAAAAGGTTTTGGTATTTTGTTTTTCCAGACCCAGAAGTTTTCTTGGAAGTAAAGACTTTTGTCCCGTATTTTTACTGCTTAGCCTAGACATGTTGACCATACAGTGGAATGCTGTGACGTGTTAAGTACAAGTAGTATTTTTGGAAACTCCTGCACGTCCTTCAGGGTTGCCATTCGCCTCCCTGACCAGTATATATATATTGTCTTTTCAGTAAATCTGTACAAATTTACAGTTTTTGTAATATCACTGTTGTGCATGTTATATAAATTCATTCTGTGTAATTATTTGTACCCTCCTCCTAACAGATACATTTGTACAATATTGCATAGGGGATTATATGAGGAAAAGTCAAAAAAGTTCAACTAGGACAGCTAACCTTTATTTCAGGTTAATCAGGTTCATAATAATTGAAACCGAATACTTCAAAAAGTATTAGTTTAAGAGTGTCTATACCTAGATTACTAAAGCTGCTTGTTTTTACATGTTTACATCACAAATTAGTTTTTTGTATGTTTCTTCAGGTGGACTGTAATATGTCGTATACATGTGTCATGTATCCAATTACATAATTTTATTTGATTATCATCATAACAAAAACAAGAATTTCAAAAGAGTGTATTGACCTTTGATAATCACTGGATATCATGAAAACAAACAGGATAATTAAATTATGATAAAAGCAAAACTATTGTATCTATGAGCTAAATGGTGCTAGTATTAGCTCATATTTGTGATATATCTGAAAGCCATTTCTCACCTTTTTCTCAATGTAAATAAAACCTCCCATCAATTACTGCATATGGAGGCTGTCATAAAACATGTCAGGTTGTGTTGAAGTGCACCTTAAATGATGCATGGTTGCCAAATAGCATTCTTCTGTGTTAATAGGACAGCACTGTAGTAATTAGTGGGTCCATCACCTCCATATGGTGAAGTGACTCCAGATAGACGTGACCGGGCTGTGGAAGTGAGAGGCATAAATCCTGGTGGACCAGCTGGTCCTGCACTCTGCATCAGAGGCTGAACTCATTTTGGATAATCACGATGATGCTGAGTTTTAGTTTGAAAGGAGGCATTTGGGGCTTGAAGAGAGCAGCAAATTTAGAGTGGTCTTGTCCTTGGCACTAGAAAAATAGTATCCAGAAGAAACTTGTAATAGTGTAACTTCTATGGGAGGTGTGAAAGCAGGAAAACAGATAACAGAATCTTTCAACTGAAGGAAATAGATGCCAAGACAAGGACTTGTAGAACAAATTTATCTCTACATACAGTGACTTATCTGGAAACCAGAAGCTAAAGAACTTTTTGGGGATAGTTTGTTTCAACACTTGGCCACCCTACCATCATAGAATCCACCATGAACTCTGGGGGTGCTTGAGGAAAATGTGATGTCCTCTGTAAAATAGATGAGATGAAACAGAACCGGGCTCTGTAACATGACAGTGACCCAAGACATTCCAGCTAAACCACCAAGGACTGGCTGAAGACTTAGAAATGGAAAAGTACGAACTGACAAGTCAAAGCCCTGATGTTGTTTTTGATATATACCTACAAGAAATCCCTTAAACTAGTTTGAGGGATTTCTCATTCCCCAACTAAAGGTGGGGAATGAAAGAAACTTTCCTCAGAGACTGGTAGATCTGGAGAAGTGACTTACTTAAGTCATTTCAGCCAAGTTATTTTATCCAAAGTGAAGCTATTAGTCAGTAAGGAGTTCTACCTTTTCTTGCATTCAAATTTCTTTTTGTAAGCATTTTGTTTAATGGGGAAAATAAGCTTAGTTTGTAAAGGGTACCTGAAGTTAAATCACTTAGTTTTCACAAAATATCCATCCATCCATTTCTTAACCATTCAATATCGTGGGCTGGTTCCTCTCTCTAGCTGTCGTTAGGCGAGAGTCAGGGTAAACCTTGGACAGGTTGCCAATTCATCACAGGGTAACAGAAAGACACAGGAAAGACAAAACATGCGCACACACTCACATCTTTTAGTGAGAGAAACTGTCCTAACAATCATGCTTTTGGACTATGTGAGAAAACTGGAGTACCCAGAGAGAACCTATGTATGCACAGGGAGAACAAGCAGAAAGACCCAAGTCTAGGACCTTCTTGCTACAAGGAAACAATATTACTCTAAATGCCAGGAATAAAAAAGAAAAGAAAATTGAATTAGATATTAAACCATTTCCTCAGAAAAATCTAAATATTTCATGGGATATCCTAATTTTTCAGGATTATCTGCTTGCATGCTTCCTTTTTTCCATATGAATGAAAACTTATATATATATATATATATATATTTCTTAGGCAATGAACTCAACTCGTAATCTTTCCCAACTAAGCACAAAGTAACAAAGTAACGCATACAGTTTGATTGACATGTAGAATGTACAGCTGTTCATTATTCAGTATGGTGAACGTTGGTTTGTTGCAGGACTGAAAAGAAACACACTTTCACCCATTAAAAGCGAACAAACAAACAAAAAAACACTGGCACACTCATGCAAATGGACCATGCAGAAGGCAAATCTTTTTGCTCTCTCCTATCTAATCCACGCCGGGCCCCAGGCGGTGCTCTGAAAGGCTGCTTGGCTCTAATCCTCTGCTCCTCATTCCTCCATCCCTTCATCCTTTACTTTACTCCTTCATCCATCTCCCCTCTATTACCTTAGTACTGCTGGGGCTTCATGCTTGCTTCCCCTCAGAATGAGAAGCCAATCTGCATGAGTTCACCGAGTAAAAGTCAGTGGGTTGATGTATGCTCTGTGGAGTTTAGAAACTCTTAATCACATTTAAAAAAAAAAAAAAAAAAAAAAAGATTGTGAGGTTGTTTTAGGTAGAGATGGGACATATAGGGCTCCACTTTTACCTCAAATGGGCTAAATTGCACAAGACTAAATGAATAAATTTTCCCTCACATTATCACCTTGCCAAATCTCATCACATCTTGGCATAGTTGGCACAGTTGGCGTGTAATGTGTCCACTGGGCTGGATCACAGAAACTTGTGATTAGTGTATAGTCAAGGCCATTGTGATTTTATAGCAATCATAAAACCTGCATTTCCTCCTCATTTTCCTAATGGCTGCCAGTGGGCCTCTATGTCTTCCCAAGGACGCATTAGATCGCGATAAGATGAAATGGAGCGGCAGTGGAAAAGATGTTGTGATCTCATTTCGACGCGAGAGAGAGCGACAACAGGCACTCCACCCCCCCCACTCATCCGCCCAACATTCACCATTTCTCACATGCAGAGAGGTGACATTTATTCATACTTCTTGCACAAAGATAAAGAAAACAACTTCACCCTAATACAAGAATGCAGCGCAATCTGCTGCTCTTAGTGGCCCAATTCAGGTGCACATTACTTCTTACTAAACCTGAATATGTGAATGCCGAATGTCCTCTGATGTTTGGATGTGTTTTTTTTCTCCTAATGTTCAGATGGTGTGGGAGAGCGGCTGTGTCGTCATTGTGATGCTGACCCCTCTATCGGAAAATGGAGTAAAGCAGTGTCACCACTACTGGCCTGATGAGGGATCAGACATCTACCACATATATGAGGTATGCAATAACAGGCATAAAGTCTGTGTACCTGCAAAAACTAAACTTAGGATTTTGGAAGCTGCGACTTTAAGAAATCTCCCTCTTGACTAAAACAATAAACATAGCTTGTTGCAAAACAGCAGCAACATGTTGGTACTATATTTTCAAGCCTCACAGTGTTTCTGGTTGTTTTCTGTCAAAACTTCCATGCTATTTTGAAAACCCACTTAGATGTCCAAATGTTGGATCCAAGTGATGAAATCAAGTGTTTGTCAAATGTTATTTGGTTATTTTAGCACTGTTGAATTTCACAAGCAAAAACATTTATATTGACTGTTTGGAACATTTTGAGAAAAATATAACAAGTTATAAATCTATTCTGCAAACCAGAGCCAGAAGATAAATTTGGCTCTGGTTTGCCAAATAATCAGAGCATCACACAAAGATGTGTGATACCGGTGACAAGTGGGCACCTGTCATCAGGTTTTTACTGATGACAGGTGAAAGTGAAAATTTCCAAATGTTACTGGTTCCTTTCACTAATTTAGAATATCATCAATAGTTTTATTAGACAAAAAGTTATATAGCTCAAGATTATTCCTCACAATTTACCATAGTCAAATTTACCGAGAGTTCTAGATGAAAGACTTGTCATAATAAGCTAGAAGACCAAGAACTTCCTTATACTAGAGCTACATGGTATTTGTAGATTATAAATAAAAGGATTTCACCCAACTTTTTTACACAGTCTAAGCATTTATATAAGACATGTAGACTTCATCAGGCTTAATATAGATTTGTAACAGAATGTTATCTGTATAGCAGGGATACAAGATATCTTTAAAAGTGCTCAAAATATGCAGAAGACAGAATATGCAAACCAGAAATACTAAAGGGCCAAGATCTGGTGCTCTTCCACTTAACTTTCCATTAAAATGCTTGGATGCGTCCAGCTCCTGTAGCAGTGATTTTTTGTGGCTTATACTCCTCTGGAAGGTTGTCATGATTGTATAAACCAAAACATGGTCATTACATATTATTTCTGCACTTGAAATAATTTTAATGAAACATTTTTTAATATTTTGATTTATATGATTATAGGTGAGTTAGTCGTAAGTCAAGAATGTAAAATTAAGTTCCTGAAATACATTATTCTTTGTGTGTTTGAAGCATAGCTTCACGTTTGCAATTAGAGTTAGTGAAATAACTGAACTTTTTGATGACATTCAAAATCATTGAGATGCATGTATACATTTGTAAAAGAAAAAAAAAGGAGTACAAACCAGTTATATTCCATCAACATTAAGAGCTAAGATGCATAAGTAGAACTAAATTGTTGTGAGTAGGACTATTCATCCCAATGTTATTTTCTGTCTGTCAAAAATCGCAAGGTAAAACAAACTCGTTAAGGAAAATGGGTGTAAAATTTTCAAAATCAGCAAATTACAAAACACCGCAATTCTGCAGAGGTGTTGCTCCTTCAAATTATATGTCTGAGTTCAGAATTTCTAGTTCCAACAACAAACAAAGACAACCTAAAGTTTATTTGTCTTCTCAGTTCAACACTGAAGCATGTGCATATTCATAGTGAGCTAATTACTTTCACATTCTTTGTTTTCTGACTTAGTTACGTCTCATTTTGTCACAAAATGACTTTAATTTAGGAGAAGGAGGAACACGAAGTGTTCAGCAGTACATGAAGAGTACAGCAGGTTGTCCCTAATTATGTATAATTTCTTCAAAAGTTTCTTGGCCAAAAAAAAAATCTCTTGAAATGTAGCAAGAGCTAACTTGTTTAATTTGATTGTGTTAGCTAATATTTGTTGTGTATAAGAGCTATGCTTACTGTGCAGATTAAATTCATGTCTGCCTTTGTTTTGGAAATATTTAGGTCAATTTGGTGTCTGAACACATCTGGTGTGAAGATTTCCTGGTCCGGAGTTTCTACCTGAAAAACCTGCAGACCAACGAGACGCGCACAGTGACCCAGTTCCACTTCCTGTCCTGGATGGACCGTGGGATCCCCAGCTCAGCCCGGACCCTGTTAGACTTCCGCAGGTAGAGAGTAGAACCCAAGAGTCTTGCCTAGCTAAATTTCAGACAGATTTTCATACTTACAGCTGACCTTTTAGTCCTTGCTTGTTTTTTAATCACCTTCCCTTATCCTGCCTCTCCGGTTCTTCTTTTTGCTCCCTCTGCCTTTTTTTGTGTCCTGTAGAGAACGGTTGTTCTTAATAAGGACCCAGTTTCTGTCCCATCCCTTTCATCCCGGGCCGATCTCCCTCACCTCCCTCCAGCACATGTGATGCAGCAAATTAACGGCTCCACACTGCCTGGCTTGGCTTGGGACAAAAAGAAAGAAAGAATAATAAAACACCTAATTCAAACGCCCAATTAAATGAGAGCTGTCTCACCAAAACACAGGAGACGGGGCGGAAAGCTAGTGACTGAATAACCTCACTTTTTTCTCCATATAATGTGTTCTGGCAGAAGAGCGGGAGTATTCCTCTGGGAAAACCCAGGAGGGATAGGCAAAACCCTCCAAATGAGAATAGATGCATCTGATTTGTGGATGGAAGTCTGCCCCTCTCGTTTGTAATGAGAACGTTGAAGGATTGTGTGATGTTCACACACTTACCTAAGCCGGTTTGTGCTATTTCTTCCAAATTAATTACAGTCGTGTATTTATTAATTGGTGTGTAGGTTTGAGCTGTTTAATTTACCTGCACATTGTTTGCTCTGCTGAGTTTCAGTTAGCTTTGACTGAGCTTCGTAAATGCCACTGTAGGTTATTTAAAGCTCTCCGATCCACACAAGGCACTCCAACACTCTCAGTGTTTGTGGTTTTTGGCCGTGTTGGTTTTTTTGCGGTGGCCAGTGTCATTTTTGTGATGTTGCAGCTAGTAATATGAGCCCAGTTGCATAGTCACAAAAGTGATCATTGGAAACTGTGTCTCCTCAGCCAGGCCTGTGCACACACTGTCTTTCTTTCACTCCTGAATCTGTTCCCCTTCCCCTCCTCTCACTTGCTCTGTCCTATGGCTTGCATGGGAACTTCAACTATCTTAGTAGGTTGTGTTTAATTTTCATGTTCATTTGTACAACAAAGTATCCAAAAGACGTACTGAGGACATAACGCAATTTTAATAAAAACAAAAGAATGCATGCCAAATTTATTTAACTAGACAGCTAATTTTGTGAGCCGAAGTTGTAACTTTGTACAATGTTAGCCCAATTAAATTTTAGCTTAGAAAAATCAACTGCCTATACTCAATGGGGATAAAACATAAAATTAAGCAGAAGCTTAATTTCCAATACTTATTTGCTTAATGTTGCTATTGGGAATACCATTGCCAGTAGCAAGCCTGCAGTTGTCGTTTTTTGTAAACAGACATGCTAACTCTTGAGGATGTTAACACCTGCAAGAATTAGCATGTATGTTTGTAAGATACCAACAATCTGCAGGTTTACTATTGCTGATAAAAATGCAATTTATCTAATTCAAATATTTTTTTAATCTTGACAGACTTCCATACAGCCTTGTTTGTCTACAGTACATTCTGACAAGCTTACTCTTGAAAGGGTTAGAACAAATTGGGATGTCTGTAAAATAAACAACCAACTACAGGTTGAATACTAGCAAAATTAAGCTTAATTTACTAGCAAATTTAAAAAATGTATGACTTTATGCAAAGTCATATATGTAACTTGTTGCTGTGACTTACATCTCACAGCTACAAGTTAGGGAGGAGGTTCTGCTGCACCAGAAAGAAAATTGATTTTCTGTTTAAAGCGCATAAACAGTGATGGTAAATTTTGTAGTTTTGAAACCAAGCCTTTATAAAATTGTAAAATACTTTCAGTTTTATCATTATATTAAATTATTTTCAGTGTTTATTCTACAAAAATATTTGTGCAAGTGTATGTTGACTTTTTATTGTAGACATTTCATAATTCCTTATATTTTTATTTCATATTCTAAATATCACATATTGAAACACTATAAAAACAAGAATGTTGCCAGTAAATTGAGATATTTCACTATTGGAGAAATGAAAGGAAGCAAAGAGGCACTGGTGGAAGGTCTTGGTGTAGTCAGTTGCCATGGCAGCAACGGGGTGTGAAAAGACTTGTTGGCCTTCACCGTTGCCCGTGGTGTATAACATTCATAATTGGCCGAGGTTAATGCGTTGGCGTACCGCAATCACAACATCACACCACCACGTCCATCACCCACACGTCAGAGAGCGCGATTCACTGTTACTAACCTGATGATGGATTTATTTACGGGTTTCTTTTTGACTGATTGACAGGAGGAGGAGGAAGCATCTCACATTTGTGTTTGTTGCTTTGATAATTGTACATTTTTATCCAGATCGCAGTGCACAAGTCCCTCTTGAGTCACATTTGTTGTGATTATTGCTATTTTTATTCAACCAAGAAGAAACTATTCCAGGCCCCTGCATCTAAGGATTTTTCATCAATCTCGCAGTAACATCATCTTTTCTCTTTTGCTTTATTCCAGAAAGGTTAACAAGTGCTACCGTGGCCGATCTTGCCCGATAATTGTTCACTGCAGGTAAGTACACCTGTTTGGGGTGTGTGTGTGTGTTACAACTTTATATTTTAAAATCCACTCTAGGGCCACTGCTGTTTATTCCGCTCTCTGTTTCTTATGTAAATAATGTGGCACAAGCTTATTGAATGGTAGACCATTCCATTTCCCATTTGGTTGAGTTAGTTAACCAGCTTTGATTGGCTTGCATTAAGCACCAAGTATCTGTCAGACCACTTTTGATAGTCACATCCTGTTAAGTCATGCATGGGGCCAGTAAGCCTGCTCTTTCCCTCTCTAAGGAGCCGAGCATCTAGCACTGGATTAATGAAGCCGTGGCGCTCAGGCAGCTCTCCTTTTTTATTGGCCGTGCCTTTATTAGAGAGATGTCCACGCCTTGTTTGCAATTAACATGCAGAGCTGCTGAATGGCCGGCGGGCACAAAGGGAGGCTTTTCATGGGGCTATCTCTGGAGTAATGGAAAAGCAAGGCTCTCCAAAAGCTGTTCTCGTACCGCCCCTGGCCTCTCAACCTCTCCTCTGCTCCTGAGGTGCATGAATTTAAAAGCTTTTGTCCCCAGTGTGCCTTAGAAAACCATTCTCTCTCACTCTCTCTTTCTTTCTTGTGCGCTCTGTCTCTCTCTCGCTCTCTCCCCAACAGTCACTCTCAAGGCCACACATGCGCTCATGTGCAAAGGTTTAGCGTAATTACATTTATTGGAAATATTCAGATCTGTTTGAGTATTTCTCCCAAGAATGCTAAGGACTTAGATCATTTTCTTTCTCCTGCTTTACGTCTAGCATCGTGTTTTATGCAAATAAAGAAGTGTGCTTCTGTATGCACGGACTAATTTGTGTTTAAATATACTCAAAAGTCTCACAGCAGATGCCGATGTAAATGAGCAATTTGTTTCCTCATAAGAAGAACACTCTGAGATTAAAGCATTTTGTGCCGCCACCTTAATGATCTCTGCATCTCTCCTGTCTCTGCAGTGACGGAGCCGGCAGGAGTGGGACCTACATCCTGATTGACATGGTCCTCAATAGGATGGCTAAAGGTAACGATCAATGGCTCCCCTTTTCTCTCTCTCTCTCTCTCTCTGTTGGTTTGAAACCCTGGCAACGCAAAAGCCTCTCATTCTCCTCAGAGGGTCTTGGGGATGCATTAGAGGGTGACTTCTCTGAGTCCTGGAGAGGCAGCGGAGACGAGGGGGTAGCTGCTGGGAGTGGGGAGATCAGAACAAAGAGGGAAGACAGGGAAGGGAAATGAAAAAGAAACCTCCGCCCACATTCGTAATTATCTATTTAAGCAACCTTCACACTGTATTGACCTGCACCGGCAGCTGCAACATGAATTTAGATAGCACATGCATGGAAATGAAATGTTTAAAGTAGAAAATTTATTTTAAAAATAGCTGTTTGCTCTGCTGGTTCCAATCAATATTTAATATTTAATGGAACATTGTTGATTTTGTTATTGATTTATTCTTAAAAGGACAGTGTTGACAATTTCTTTTGGCAATTTTTGCAATTATGCTGCTAACTGTGAACATAGTTAGCATTGATGGAAATCTTCAAGGTGCTTTATTAGTTTTGCTTTGTGCCGCTTTGAATTTGATTATCTCTGTATAGTGCTCCGGTGGCACAAACCTGCAGTGCTTTGCAGAGGTATTCAGAAATTTGGAACAATCACAGACTTCAGTGGGATTTTATGTGCCAAATCAACACAAAGCCAAGTCATTATCAAGTGGATGGAAAATAACACTTTTTAAAAAATATTCTGCAAGTAAAAATATTTGCATTTGTATTCAGCCTCTCTGAATCGTTACCCATTTGGTATGTGGCTCTCTTCATATCTTTACCATTGTCAATTCTTTTTGCAAACTAACTCTAGCTCAGTTTGGATAGAGACCATCTGTCAACAGCAGTTTTCATGTATCGCATAAAATTTTCCATTGGATTAGGTCTTAACTTTGACTGGGGCATTCTAATACATGAATATGCTTTAACCTAAACCATCCTACTTTACCGCTTGTGGTATGTGTATGACTTTCTACAAGATTTTTCTCCAGGATTACCCTTCCATTCATCTTCCTATCAATTGTGACAAGCTTATAAAAACAGTGGCGTTTACCATAGTTGATTAGTTTCTGGTTTTATTTTTAGTCTTTACAGTATATTTTATCTTTATTTTTATTGGGGTTTTTTGTTGAATTTTATTATTATTCATGCCTTGATTTCATCTGCTTTAGTCCTGTACAACACTTTGGTTCAGCAGTTGTTTTTTTTATGTGGTTTATTAAATACAATTGATTTGGATTTTCTATTTGCAGATGATAGAATGAACTTCATGAGTTGTTCAAAACTTGAAATATTGTTTTTTTACAACGTAACCCTTCAACACATCAGAAACTTTCATCCTGACCTGCCTACTGCGTTCCTGAGTCTTCATGATGCTGCTTGTGCTCTAATGTTCTCAGACAAACCTCTGATAATTTTCCTTCCATTTCACAACCATCCCTGTAAAAGATGTTGCAGAATGTGGTAGTTACACAACAAAATGTAAAAATGCTCAAGGGGCAAGAATACTTTTTGGAAGGGGTTGTAAATAAACATATTTTCTGAAACCAGCAGCTAAAACAGAAGTGGAATAGTTTTAGTCATCTTATTCTGCATGAATAAACAGTTTAATTTGTCTTCTGAGTTCTTTTGAGAAATCCAGGTTATAAGCATCTATTGTTGCCCCAGACTTTGTCCCTCCATGGCTTAGTCAGCTCTTTGGCCCCTGATCTTTGCCCTTTACCCCTTCAGCGAGCCAGCCCAGTCAGAAGAGGTTAAAAGGACGCCTCGCTGCACTGTCTGTTAAACAGTAATAAGACTGACCCTTCCTGGTGCAATTCAAGTACCTCTGTGACAAATGTGCCGTTGCCTGTGGTGATGAAAGCTGACTCGCCGTCCGCTTTCAACCTTTTGTTTTCTGCATCTGGAATCAAAATGCATGAAATGAACGTAAGCTCGCTCTCCAAAAAGCTTTCTTTTTCCCTTTCGGCCAGAGAGCTTTCTCTTCAGTGTAACTTTGGATTCCAGCTAATCTAAGACATGAAAGTCCTGTCGGAACGCTGGAGTACCTTTAAGTGCATCGAGTCCCACTTTTTCCCCTCTTCCTCTCCCACATACAGGCATAAATCTATTCTTCGCTATGTTGTTTGCTTCCCTTAGATGCATTTTCTAGATTCCTCTTATTCTCAAATCAGCTCCAGCTTGCTTTCAACCCATACATTTGGAGTGGTGTGAGATTTTCCTGAGAAACATCAAAAACTGAAAGGAAGCTGATTACAGGTGAAGCAACTGTTGCACAGGTTAATCATTGAAATCACTGCTGCAGAGCAAACCGTTATAATAAGCGAGTCGGACATCATCTTTTGAATGCGATTCCAGTAGTGAAGGCAAGGTGTGCCGTATATTTTATGTCCCCAAAAAATTATGCATATTTTTATCAAGAAACAGTCCGTGGCTTCCATCCAAGTTTTCTTTTCCGAGGATGAATGTAATAATTTTCAATCGCTGTGCTGTTCCAAAGGGAGCGCAGCATGGTATAAAGAGAGATTGACAGATGTGAGCAGGATTACTGCGTCGCTTTGAACTCAGTCCAATTCTCGCTCTGTTGCAGGTGCTAAAGAGATTGATATTGCCGCTACCCTGGAGCACTTGAGAGACCAGAGAGCTGGCATGGTCCAGACAAAGGTAAGTTTCCCTGGCTTTGAGTCGGAGGAGTGGGGGAGGGAGGAGGCGGGAACACAGGGAGGGCAACGGGGTTTTAGCCGTTTTAGAGTAATGATTGTTTGCTTCATCCACACAGGATCAGAAGAAATTATGATGATGCTCTATTTGATAACTGCTTTCAGAATTACAGAAATATTGCTTGGGGGACAATAACTTCACATTTATCATAGGGCCCAAAGAAAATTACCCAAAATTTGAAAGAAATATGTTTGCACGGTTATATGATTTGAATAAATTAGATGAATAAAGTATTGCTGAAATGTGTGATTACTTCTCCAGGGTGTAAATATTTTTTTCAAGTTATGAATGATTGTCAAATCTACATGAAAATATTCATCACAATATAATTTAGAGCCCAAAATGATTTACAGTAGTTCCCAAAAAAAATATCCACAGGGATTTCTGCATTCTGGAAAAGTCTGAAATATGCTTAAACTCTTTTGCAACTTAACATTCGTCCATCCAACCATCCTTCTATTGGTTTGAAACTCGAAAAATGCAGAATTTTAATACAAAACTGTGTGTGAAACTCAATAAAAAATCTCCAATAAAATTAAACACAAAAAAATCTAGGCACATAAATTTAAAACCCTGTTTCATTACTTATATCTTACATAGTTGTAGTAGATTTTCTTTAAAGGAATCATTTGCCACAACATGGTGGATATTGTCCCAATCTCACCTTACAGGCATCACAGACATTTCTCTGCACAGTTCACATTACAACAGCCATTATTTTTCATCCTCAACTCAAACACAAAGACTTTCCCCTTTTTGTTTTGCTCCTTCAGTTTGTGAGGATAATAATAATAAAATTGACGCTGCAGTGGGTGATAGTGGGAGCTGCTTGCTTACACACTGCACTGTTTCTGAACGGTCTATTAAAGCTGCCTTTAGAGCTCTGCTCTGTTCTCTGCCTTTTCAAAGACTCTCTTTTTCGGTTTGACAGGAATTACAACAGTATATGGTTGATTCCTCTTTGCAGACTCGTTCAGGCTCCTCAAAGAAATTAGATTGTAATGAGCTATGAAATGTAGAGTTAGCTTCATTTTTTTCTTATGTTTAATGATTTTTCCACTGTTTTTCGTTGTTAGATTTATTTGTCTTGGTAAAGATCTCAAATGAGATGTAACAACAGCAGTGAAATTTACAACAATTTCTAAGGAAACGTGTTATAATTAATATAAAACTAATATTGGTCGTATCAAATAGCTAACGAACTCTGACAGTTTCACATCCATATGTGGTATTTGCACGTATAAACACACACTCTGTAATGAAATGCAAAGCATGGTGTTATTGACAGTATTTTAGATGCTAGCCAACGCATTCAGAAATAATCCAACAGAAACCCCAGTGTTTACTCATGTGGAGAGAAAAACAAGATGTATTTCTAAAAGGTAAACCTCATATAAGTTTCAACCTACTTTTACGCTCCCATGTTGACTTCCTGTCAGTGGTGTATAATGCATTTCAATCTGGGTTTTAGATGAGAAATTCAGATTGATAAAGATTCCTGTTTATCATTGTCTTTTCAGCCCCTTAAATACATGATTTTCTTAATTTTCCTTCTAATTAAAGTGAGTAAAATTGAACTTCCTAATATCAAAGACAGATCAGCTTGAATTACTGGCAGAGGAGCACAACAGACACACTTATGTTCAAAATAATAGCGGCACATTTAAAAAAGTGACTAAGCCTCAAAATAAATGGTTGAAGGTCAAGCAAACAAGTTCTTATTTCATTAATCTGGCCTGTCTACTTTGATTTAGTCCAGTCTTGATTTAATGAAATCAATCATCCAATTAGGGTACCATCTAGACACATCCTCTGTGTAACAAAACAGCCGTGGTGCATGTAGGCTACCAGTTTCTCTACATGGTGTTAAAAAACCGAGACTGGATGCCCTTTCTTTACAAACTCAAACATTTATTGTTCAAATTAAAAAATGCCTAACATGCATTAGCTGTATAATCATCGGTTGTGGGAACTACTTCATATCTGTGTTAACTGCTGTTATCATTGGACTACGCTCCACAGTTTCTCTGCTTTTCTTGGTTTTGTCTCAGAAACCGCATGTTTGATGACTTTCCACAAGTTTTCCATTGAATTAAGATCTGAGGATTGTGCTGGCCAGTTTATAACTTTGATTTTGTTGGTCTGGAACCACAGTGAGGTTTGCTTAATGATGTGTTTAGTTGTTGTCTTTTCTTCAGCATAGTGCAACATTATTACTTCACAAGTCTTGATGATTCTTGGTTTGTGATAAATACCACACGCATAAATGAAACATTCCCAACAAATTGAAGCAACCATGCTTCAATTAGTTGGCTTGAATTTGTTTTTTGAGGGTCATTTGACAAATTATAATGACCAGAAAAAAAGAACAATCTTACTTTCATCAGTCCATAATGTGTTACCCCATTTGGTAATCTCTTCACCTCTTTGTATTTAGTGAGAGGTATATATATATATACATACATACCTCTTTGGTGAGAGGTATGTATATATACATACCTCTCACCAAATAACCATTAAATCAAAACTATGCTTTTCTTCTGAAAACTGTCTGGTACGACCCCTTTTACTGTGATTTTCAGCGAGGAATGCTAGAGAAACAGCATTTGTTGACTTTGTCCTTGAATAAGAGAAAACTGTCCTGTTTTTTTTTTAAAGAATGAACAACTGCGTTGATCCAATGTCACACTGTTATTATTTTGAACACCAACCTTCCAATTAATGATTTAGTTAACTATAATCAGCTACATTAATGTCATAACTGTGTCCACCAAATCCAGTGGTGTATCTGGTTATGGAGGTCTCTCTTTGTTTATGGTGAACACAGCAATTGTATCATCTGCATAAAATTACATTTTACTATTTGGTTAACTATGTAAACTATCACTTAGAGTGAAAACCGAGGGCCCCACTATGGATCTGTATTCTGTGGTACTCCAGGGCGAGAAACATGGCAAAGGACTCGGATAGTGAACACATTGTATTTGAGAATCAATTTACAGCAGACAAGCCAATATGATAAAGTCTTTGGAGCAAAAAACATCAGCAGTATTTGTACTGTTTTCTTAATTATGAATTATGCTTTGAACTAGTAGTTCAAAAGCATTTAAAACCCTTAAGGTCTGAAAACTTTAAGCTAAAATTGCTTAAAGAAAAATATTAAATCGTTTTTGGTGGTGGCTGCTTTTGACAGATGTCTGTACATGGCAACTCTGATACATGTGAGCACCTTTCATCCTCTCTAACATCAATTTCTGATCTGTGTAGCAGAGATTGATCTCCCCCCAGTGGTTTAAATTGGAACCAGGCAAAAGGAGGATTTAAAATCTATTTTAAAATTTTGAACTCAAACTACGAGTCTAACTGAGTTGGAGACAAATGTGGATGTACTTCTACATTTTTCTGGACCATCACAACTTCAGAGGACACGCGAAAATAGACATTCCACATAATCACGGCCACTGGTGGCTTTGCAGTATTGATTCAGCCTATCCTCGGGCCACACCATGGCAGGCTGTGTGTTGACACATCTGAGGACTGTTCCCTCCAAACCTCCTACGTACCCTTTTCTCTGCGAGAAGACCCCATGGCCTGCAGCCTGGGGAGAGGAGAGGAATATAAAAGCGGCAGGTCCACAGGGCGGACATCAATCAGTTCCTCTGGGATAACCATGCGCTGTTTCACAATAAAACACAGAGTAAAAAAAAAAGCTGATAGACAGTTTGACTCACAAAGCTGCATTTTAAGACACACCTGGCTGGATCGATGTTGGTGCCGGGCTGTGCGTGCGCTTCAGGTTGAAAGCTCACGGAGCGATTCGGCTCGAGATGGTGGCCAGGCCCAGCCGGGGTCAGGAGATATGGAGGGAAAGGAGGAGGAGGAGGCGCCAGCTGTCAGTCATTTCTAAATGGCATTCAAGGCATGCTACAAACCTGGGCACAGACTAACACTTTATTCTCTTCTTTCTTCTCCGCAGGAGCAGTTTGAGTTTGCTCTGACGGCAGTGGCAGAGGAGGTGAACGCCATCCTGAAAGCGCTCCCTCAGTAAAGACCTTCTCTTCTTCCATCTCGGAGCGCTGGTCTTCTCTGCCCACTCAGTGCAGACATCGCTCCCCTCCAGTCTCCTCTTCTGTTGCAACCTCCTCTGCACCTTCATACAATGCTGTATACTGAATATCGTGCCGGATCCGTCCGTATTCATGAATACCAGAGTTGGAACGTTGATTTGATGGATGTTGGGTTGATTGAGGATAACGGAGGCAGATCTGTGTTCCTACTGTGCAATTTCTGAATATGAACCCATGGTTCTCTATGCTGTGGTGTTGTTCCTGAACATACTGTTGCAGTGCCACTGATGAGATGTGTATGTAACGTCACATGAAGATTACTAACTGAGCTGTCACCTGTTATAAAACTACTCTACGGCTGCAGCCATTGTTTGTTTATTCTCGTTTTGTATTGGCTACATTTTTTTGTGTGAAATCCTAAAAGAAAAATTGTGGTAGAGTCTGTGTTCATTTATTTGTTCATTTATTTGTGTGGCTGACATTACTAAATATTCTAATGTTCCAAAATTTACTGCTTCGACAAAAATGTTCAAAGGCCTTTCAAAATCCTAACACAAAATTCAATGCATTTTATTGGGATTTCATGTGAGATACCAACACAAAATGGTGCAAAACTGTAAAAAAGAAAATGAAAATTGTTAGAAATGTGTGGTGTGTATTTGCATGTTACCACTACCTGAGCATTTTGCATGTATGCCAAAAAGCTCAATTACTGTCAACAGGCTTTTCCACCTGAGTCAATATGACTGTAGCTCATCCAGAGTCACCATGGGAGTGCTGGTGACTGCTCTGATTAATGCTCTCTGATCTGTGCATTTAGGTTGTCAGCCATGACAGGTTTTCAATTTGGCCATTTCCAGATGATCAATTGAAGAATGATCTGTGACATTTTTTAAACTTGGGTTATTGTTTTAGAATCTGGCTTATTGTCTGTATTTCTTGGTCTTCGTCATGCTGCTTGTTCTCTATTGTTGCAACAGACCTCAGTCTCCTTCACAGAACAGCTGGACTTATGGATTTAGGTGGACTCTTGGTTGCACTGAATTGTCAGGGGTATAAAGGTGTGACAAAACAAATGCACACCACACCTTTTTGTATTTTTGTTTGTTCAAATTCTTGGAAAAAAATGTCCCTTCTCCTCCCACTTTCAAATGAATGTGCTACTTTGTGTTGGTCTATCAAATAGATACATGAAATAAATTAAAGCTTTTGGTTTGTGAAAATATTAAATATTTTACAAGACACTATTTGCAATATAAAAACTAAGAATAGTCCTGACAAGCGGGAAGCAGAAGTTGTGTTTGTATTTTTGCTTTATGACATAAAGTCACTTAAACGCTGCAGCTCTCAACTGTAACACTTTCAGACCAAGAAAAACATGAAATTCTTGCCTGTAAAACTCATCCTTCTGTACAGATTCTGTCCTCCAGATGAAGTGCTGTTGCTGGATTTATAAACTCCGTACATTTTTCCCCCTCTCTGAACAGAAGACACTAGTCTAGTATATATATATATTCATCGGCATCACATGGTCAGATGTTGATGTGCATGTGTGTTCTTGTGACTATGGATCTCGGACTACGACAAAAAAAAAAAAAAGCCTCACAGATTGTAATAATTGCAACGTATCACATCGATTTCACATTTTTTCTTCGGTGCGTGAACATCTCTGTGAATATTAAATGTGAAATATACCAAACTGAGATAGTTATAGCCTCTATTTAGAAACCATGTCCTCCTGTATCAATAGTAATAAGATTATATATTTAGGAAGAGAATATATGGGGATTTTGGTAAATTTGTCCCTCTATTGCTTGTATATTGTGCAGAATATTTGCTCTATAGACACTGAATGACTTAAAGAATCCTCATATTGTGCTATCTGAAACACACCGAGGGCCTGTGTGAGAACTATATATTTTGTGTGAGAAGTAAAAGATTACTTTATTCAGATTGATAATAAATCTACCGTACTTTAAAACAACACTTCTCTGCTGTCCACTGCTTGATGTCATTCTGCTGCAGTTTCGAACAAACTGTCTGACCGGCCACTGAACAGGGTTTGATTGAATGCTAGAAGATGATGTGGAGTGATTCCTGGGGGAGGCTGGTGTCTGGGGACACACTGGCTTGTACAGATGAAATGGTTGCTTCTGCAGCACAGAAGGAAACCGGGATGTGGAATGAAATCAGTTTTGGTTTTTGCGCTCTGAGGAAGTCATACCATATTAAAGCAAGTTGATAGTCTAGTTATTTTTTTAAAGCTCTGGAGTATGTAATTTTAAAATAATGATAGCATGCCTGATTTTGTCAAATTTAATCTTTTACAGCATTGTCATGGCTTTTTAAAAAGTGTTTTAATACCAATAATTTGGAGTTCTGCTACATGGTGAAGTTTTTAATCTGGAAAAACGTTCCAGTTAAGTTCATCTTATTCTAAAGTTGAAAGTGAGATCATAAAAAAAAAAAAACAGGGTTCCTGCACTTTGGCAAAACCTGAAGTATGACTTAAGTAATTTCTAAGTCAGGATAAGTATGAAAAAAAGATTGTGGAAGATTTGGTTTTTGACTTTGTATAATCCAACCATCCCTAGGATTATACAATATATATATATATATTGTATATATATATATATATTGTATATATACAATATATACAATATATATACAATATATATATATATATATATATATATTGTATATATATATATATATATATATATAATGTACATGTATAATAATGTACATTATTATACATTATAATAATGTATAATCCTTTTGGATTATACATCAAAGGGATGGACGGCCACATTGGTGTGGCTGTCCATCATTTTATTCACTCCATGATTTCATTCACTGTTGCAAATTATTAATTGTTTTCGCTGATTTGTTGTGATTTTATCATGACATCACACAAGGAAGCAGTGTGTTTGAAGGGTTGCCTTTAAACACATCCACAAGTGTCCCTTCACTTAACTAAAATGTCGTGAATTGCCCTAATGGACGCATCCTAATTAGTTATTCTGAAATGTTTAAAATTTTTCTGATTTAATGCCAGACAGTGAAGGGAAAAACTTTTTTTTTCTCCTTATGTATAGAGTTTGTAAACATCTGGTTCAACTGCAAACCCAGGAAAGACAAGGTCAGAAAGGGAAAACAAAATTAAAGAACTATGTAGCATGAAATGTGAATACAAAGAGAGCTCATCATGGTGTGGGATACCCTAAAAAGTGGAAAACTGGGACATAGAGGATAATACTGATTATATCACAAGTAGAAAAGTGATGAGAAGCATGTATGGAGAATATATAATTTCCTACCGCTCAACAATGAGTGCGTGGGGTTCTCATTCAGATGCATATTCATGTATGTGCTGCCCGCTGACATGTCCCTCCCTCCCCTGACAGTTCTAATAGGTGGGAACGAAGCTTCATGCACTTCCTGAGGCCTCATTTGCATATGATTCACTGATGAGCTGCCACCACTAACCAGCAACTCCAAACCAAAAAGCTCTATTAATATTCACCCCATTCAGCTTGTAAAGCACACAAACCTAATCAGCTTAGAAATTACTGTATGGAAACCATAATTACGCATGTTTAATTGCTTATCATCTGATGGGAACAAGTTTATTAGAAAACGTATTCATCGTAATTGCTTCCTGAGGTATGTGGTTAGCTACAATAGCCTGCGATATCCTGTCAGCTTCCGTTTGGGAGGATTAATGTAAAAGTCCCAAAATTAGAAATTATGCGTTGCACTCTTTTGGATGGTTGGTTTAACTCAAAGTGATTTTTAATTTAGGGTTTTTCTAAATTAAAGCCTAAGCTCAGATAAGTCTGCAAAGTGAGAAACGTTAAATTCAGCATCCTACTCTGGCTAAGGAGCGCTGCAGCATCACAGTGACCAGAACTTGGAGTAAATGCCCCAAGAAAATGCCTGGTTATGAAAAGCACTGTCACCGAAGAAGAAACCCATGGAAAACAGAAGAAAAAATGAACAGTATCGATGCTAGGAAACAGCTCTCTAAACAGGGAGGTTTAAAGGGAACCTCAGAATCGATGAACGATTTGACCTTGGAAGAAGCAGATTAAAACTCAGAGAGAATACTGCCAAGAATCAAGTGGGCCGGTTCAGCCTCAAGCCTCAGTGACTCTTACAGCTCCTTCCCATTTGTTGATCACCGCGGTTTATTGTAATCACTGTTGACTCTGTCCTTGTATATTTGTGCTTTTTTATGAAAAGTCCAAGCAGATTTATTTTTATCAAATAATTTTAGATTACATGAATCATTCCCAACCTGAAATTGTTGGATATTAATTTGAGTATTCAGAAGGAAAAAAGAGGTTACAAAATGTTTTTTGCTTTTATCACATTATCAAACAAGAAAAGACTAGTACATTTTGGTTTGTGCTGTCTGGCTTATATACTTTGAGGTTCTTATGGATTTGTAACTGATTACGTGAGATTTAAATGAGCCTATTAGAGCAAACCTACTTGGTTTAAATGTAGACATATTGTCTAAATATGGATTATGTATAGGCTTGATGGATCTTAGGCCAATGCTGAAATCAGGTCAACTGCTCGGTGAGATAGACTGGGGCGAAAATATGTCAGTTTTTAAATGTGATTGCAGTGAAAGGCAAGGTATTACTTCAGTGGACTGAATTCAAATACATAATATAAAAGTATTTTTTTTGTGTGTGTGTAAAAAGGAAATAAGGCTGTCTGTTTTAACCTCCACTTTATGATTTCAATTAGACATTCTTATGAAACCCCAATAAAATACATAGAAGACTGTGGTTGTAACATGATCAAATGCGGAAAAGTTCAAGGAGAATTGATGCTTTCACCAGGTACTGTAGATGGGAAGTCTATCTAGAACCGAGTCTTCGCCTCAATCAAAAAGAGAAGCAGAGCTGCTTAACATTTCATGTCACGTTCAGATTTTGGCTCCAGGTCTGAGAGGCGCTTTAGCTTATCAAACATAAAAGGAAAAAAAAAAAAAAAAAAAGACGAACATGTCATTTTCATGAGGAGTACTGTTGGAAAGTCCCTGAGTGTTTGCTTAATGGGATCTAGTCCAGGTTTCTCTACAAAGTAAAGCTTGTTTTCTTCTTCTTTGCTTACGTTGTTAGGAGTGAATGAAGAGCAGAATGCAGAAGCTGCTCCTCTCATGTCTGTCCAAGGCCTCCAAACCTTTGATCTTATTAAGGAACGAACAAGCTTTTAAACTTACACTCCCTGAAAGGCTCTCTCCTCCCCTTCTCCTCATCGGTGCCCATCAAGATGCTGCAAAATCCTCAGAACATTGATGCTGCATGAATAATATTTCATACTTAAAACTAATTTGTAGTTTAAAGTGTGAACTCCCACCATCCCCATGCAGAAAATTAGCTTGATGCCCAAAGAAATCTTGATATTCCAACCAAAACAGATTCAATGTTTGACTTTTCTGCAGTATAAGAAAGGCTAATATTAAACACATAAATATTTTTGAATCATTATACAGCTCTTCACTAGAAGGCATAGGGACAAAGCTTCACAGAAGACTTTCAGATTTTGTTCTCTGCTTTTGACGCGTTAGGAAGAAAGTTTGCAGTAGGTAACATCAGACACTTGATAAGCAAACAAAAAAATCAGCAATCCTTGCACATCTTTGTAAAAAATAATTTAAAACAACCTTTACACCTCAGACCTTACAACGTAAGTTGATTGGTCTTCAGTCAACTTGCGTTGAAATCACAAAATACGTTTAGTCATTTTTTAATAAAAACAGAATTATTGCAGAATGACAGAGTTTAAAAGGAATCTCACCATATGATCTAGTAGTTCAAAGAACCAAAATTGTGGCAATAACAGTAACTTATCTTTTGCTATGAGTCATCACAATGAGTAGCATTATGGGATACAATTGGCAGTCATGCATGTTTTGCAAGCTTTCCTTGCACCTTGGACCATTTAAAAAACTCACTATATAAAGATGTGATGCTTTTTCAAATTTAGTGAAAGATTCATAAAGTTCACAACTCAGTCCAGGTGTACAAGGGTCGCATTGGTGCTTCATGGGATTAATGGTCCAGTCCTGATATTTAAAGAGATTCAGTGAAAGGTTATGAGACAAAGGTGAGGAGTCATACTCAACATCTGTCTGAGCAGGAAAGCCAAAGACGATCAGTGGGAAAATCTTCTCTCATTACCCTTCTTGCTTCCTCCTCTAAGGTTATTAATGGCTGCACAACAGCCCCAATGACATTTTACACAGTTTCATCCCTGTACCATCATGCATCTTGGGGATTCGCTGGCATTTGGCTGCAGAGTTTTTAATCAGTGTCTGCGGCAGGACTGACCAGCGCGACTTCAATCCCGCTCCCTGTCACTCATCATAAGTGAGTTTATCAACACACATCTAATCGCCACCCTCCGCAGGGACCTTAACCATTTGCATACTAAGATTGCTTTCTTTTGCTCGGGTGAGAACTCGCCTCTTTTGCATAATTATTAATGATAAAGACGGCGTGAACAAACGTGTCAGGAGGTATTAGCATTGGGTACACAACTGGCTGCTGAAGGATCCATTCGGTGACATGCCGGGAGGAAAAGCTGGGGGCAGAGGGTAGCAAAAGTAAAGAGCGGAACTGTCAAGGGAAGCACTTTTGCATGAAGACGTTGGGTTAATTAAAAGGCCAATAATGGAAAATATAGATAAAGTGAGACTGGATGTGAAAGAGACACCCCACAGAGATTACGTTTTGGTGTCAAGCAGAAAATAGTCAACAATGTTGCACTCAGATACAATCCTTTTTTTACATTGTAACATTTTGTCATGTTAAAAACACAAACTTCAAAGTATGTTATGGGGATTTTATGTATAATGTAGTGCATAATTATGAAGCAAACTGAAATGACACATGGATTAAAATGTATAGTAACTGGTAAATTGGGAACTTCACTGTTGCATGAGGGTTGTGGTAAGAGTTAGGCTAGTGGGCTAGGGTAAGGGTTGGATGGAGGGTTGGAAGAAGGGTTACATCTCCAACACTCCTTTAAACTTTCTTCCCAACCTTAATTTTAACCCTAATTCCAAAACTCCTAACTCTAATTCCAATCCTCCTTCCAATCCTAGATCCAACCCTTCTTTAAACCCTCCTCCGAACCCTAATTTAACCTTAACTACAACCCCATTACAACCATAATTCCAACCCTCCTTCCATATCAAATGTATACCTGAACAATAATATGGCAAGGTCCCCCTTAAATCATGGTGGTGGTGGTAGGTAGCCTTATAATCCAGGGATGCATTTCTTTAGTGGGTTCAGGAAAGCTTTTCATATTGCATAAGATTTTAACGGTACCTGGATATAAATGCGCATCACTCTTTTTGGATTTCCATTTGTAATAAAGCTGAAGCCCACCTTTTTACCACTTCACATTGATTATTTAATGTGTTAGCTCTCTCACAAAAAAATAATCAAATACATTGAAACTTTTGGTTGTAATTTCACAAAGGGTGAAAAAAATTCAGCAGCTAGAAACACTTTTGCAAACCACTGTAGCGGAAAAAGTAGCGAAAGCGAAAGATATACCCAAAGGATTTCCGTTTAACATGAAAGCAGAAGGATTCAGCAAGATGTGCCAACTCTGATATATAGCATATAATTACATCAAAGGAAATATCAACCCAGTAGAAGAAAAACCTACAGCGTCAAACAGCACAAGATGTTTACATACAGCAGAGTCACTGTAGCTGCTCGTTTCTGTATTTCTGCTGTGCAGCATTAAAAACAGCAGGCCCATATTGTCTGTCATCTGTTGGCGGTAATTACCACTTTTTACACTGTCCTACCCTCAGTGGGTAATGTTCACTGTCTATACGAGAAATGTTTCATCTGAACGGTTTAACTGTTTCCTGCTTTATATAAAACAGCTGCTCTGTTGTTTTTATTTATTTATTTTTTTTACTTTTTACAGGACAGGAATAAATAAGTCATGCATGCTGTGGTTCAGTTGGAGGGCTGTAGCATCCTCCCCAATGTTGTGAGCTAAACACAGTCCTGTGTGCCCTCTGAGCAGAGTAACAGTGTGATATTAAAAATGCCCGAGGCGGTTGTTAAGTCACAGCAGCGCATTTGTGCTGCAATTGATGACCTTTTGTAAACACTAATGAGGCTCTTTCATGAGTTGGTAAAACAAGAACATTGAATTTTCTGTGTTTAAGTTCACTTTTCTTACCTTCTGCTTGGAAGAAATTTATTTCTTTTTTTGCATGCATCCTCCCTTTCAGGGAGTTTTCAAGATTTGCAAGTCATAGGGCAATCTCAGGGGTCACCACTGGTCTTTGCCCCTTCAATAAACAACTGATAATAACCTTTAACCTCCCTGTTTTGCATTAGAATTGACATTATTATTCCTCTTCCCCCACCTTCTTTGGAAACCAAGGCGTCATTTGAAATGCCAGCCCTTGAAATCTGAACTTGATCTTTTTTCCCTTTAATGAACCCATCCAGAGGTAGAGGGTGTGTGTGCGGGGGTGTGTGTGTGTGTGCTTGAAGGAGAAGGGTGGGCTTTGGGCTCATCTGCATCACAGATTAGGGTGCTTAGAGAAAAATCAACCATCCATGATTCATTACATGTATCCTGCTGAGCTTTCCGAGCTGGCAGCCATCCTAGCAACAACAACTCTCCGCCGTCGTGGCAACCTATCAGGAACTTTGATGTCTGATCAAAATTTAGCCAATGAAAAAGGTGGAGCGGGCAGGCAGCGTGGTGATGCATTTTCTTCAGCTGTTCTTCAGACAGGGACGTGTTGAGGGCTGCACACTCTATTGATAAAACAAAGAAGTGTTTACACTAACTACCTAAGTGGAAATCTGTTCATTTGTGCAGTTACACCTTTTAGATGAGCTTAAATGTGGAATGACTGTAGAAACTCAAACCAAACAGTGGTTACTGCAAGGCTGAAATGTAGAAAAGAAAAAAAAAACATTATTTATTTTTTCAGGCAGACACATTATCTGCCTGAAAGTGAGCATATTAGACCAACAGATGACTCCTTCAAACCTTCTTTTGACGTTCACTCTTTTGACATTGACTTTATGCATTTTGGACAAACATAAAAAATGAGGCACGCTCTACACAAACTGTTACTGCAGAATATAGTCCAGAAAATAAAGCGTTATGTTTTTGTGCTTATACACATTAACATTTCTGATAATGGAAACATTTGTTTCCCTCTATTGAAAAGGAAACAATTGTTTCCTTTTCCACTATATAGTGGGATGAAAATTGTGCATACCTGTGAAAAATTTCACATCCTTACGCAACCATAAGCTTTATTGGGATTTTGTGTGATAAATCAATACAAAGTAGTGAAGAATTGGGTGGTGGAAGGTAAATGTTACATGACCATCACATTTATAAATATTAACCTTAAAATTGCAGTGTGCATTTTTATTTAACCCCTCCTGACAGGTGAAATCACCTTGTGCTATGATTGTAAATCTTCTAATCACCTCTGACCAGCTTTATTTCCGGATCCCCTCCACGCTGTGTGGCCACCACCATGTTTCAAAATGTAATAGGTGTGTTCATGCTGATGTGCAGTGTTCACTTTTAAATATGTGTAACATTTCACATTTGAAAAAATTACATTTTGGTCTTATCTCACCAGAACACCGTATTTTATTCATCTGCTGTTGCTTTAGGGAATTTTTAAATTAAACTTCCTATGACTTTCTTTCAAAGGCTGTCTATTTGACACCCTTTCAAAAGTCCAATTTGTGAAATGACCTAATATTATTTGTCCTTCCACTTCACAATTATGTATTGTAAAAATCACAATGGATTACATGGAAGCTTATGGTTGTAATGTGACAAAGTCTGAAAATACTCAATGAGTATAAACACTTTTGCAAGACTTTTTAAAGAAAACCGACTGAATTTCCTTTTAACTAAACAAATTTTATGCTCATTTTACTGCTTTATTTATCTCTTTTCATCTAAACTGTTCATATATGTACTTTCCTGAAAATGCTTCCTTTGGGTGCATGCATACAGCATAATGACAGCATTACTGATTTCCCACTCAATCTTCCCACATGCAGACAATCCAGCGGTGTTTCATGTTTGATCACTGGCCTTTCTGAAATTATCCATCAATATTAAAGAAGCACTTTGACCATCATTTGATCTCAGATAGGTCTGATTTTTACTTCAAAGGAACATGCTCTCTGCTGCTTTCAAAAGGTCTGTGATGATGTCTTTCTCTCCACTGTGGAGTGTTGTTGCTCTCGCTGCAGAGGCACAGTGGCTTTCTCCTTTCACAGTCAAGAGAATGAACAGGCAAAATGTTCTAAACCATCCATTTAGCACTGAAATTTTGGATCCCGGCAGACCTGAAAATATTAACTTCAAGATGAATGCCACAGAAAAATAACTTCTTAAACAGTTTTCATGGTTCTTTAAAGTACAACACAGAGATACTGAATGTAAATTACTCTATTATAGCAGTGTTTGTTGGTGCACTCAGTGAAAGTACATGTTCTTGATAACAACCAGTCTAATCTACAAGACACCTTATATGTTTGTGTTCTACTGTGAGAGCGGAAACCATAAATACTTTCTGGGGGGAAAAAAAGTTCAAATAGCACAATATTTGTGTCAACAGCCTCCATATATGGGGAGTAAATGCTTCTTTCAGAGGCAGCTCAGAGTGATTTACATATTGTTTCGTCTAGTCGCTGCTTGTATGTTTTTGTGCTGATTGCACGCAGCAGGAGAGCGGTGTTTTTGTCATTTAAATTGGGCTGTAGATTGTCCCTTTTATATTTCTGTCTCACAGTTTGATTTTTTTTTTACATTTTTCTGAATTCAGAGTTTGCTTTTAATCAGCACTCTGCTTTTATGTGGAAACTGTCTCCCCCTGAAACACATTTCAGATCATTTTAGTCACAAAGTAACATCTCAGCGTTTGAGGGGGAAACTCCAGTTTTCATTGGAAGACGAAGCTTTCCAGGTGAGGTTTTCATTGCACTTGAAATTACTGTCCTCAAACCTGTGGCAGCAGCATTTTATGTTCAGATGCTGGACTTCTCCTGACATTGAGGAAAATGTTTTTGAGAACCTTTTAAAACAAGTATTTGAGAGATGATTAAGAGATTGAGAGGTTGTGTGAGGGTTATTCACAAGAAAGAGACAGATGTGTGAAAACGAATGGAATCCTTCAACTGGAGAGAAAAGAAGTTGATAAAAAAAAAAACTATTTGAAGTAAAAACGCAAAAACAAGACCTATTGATCTTAAAGGACATAATTTCTTAAATTCTTCGTCTACCAAGCCCTATTCACGTCTCCTATCCCTGGTGAAAAATAGCATCATCATGGCATGAAGAAGCCACCACCATGTTTCACTGTAAAGGAATTATGTAGTGATGAAAAACAGTGTAGTTGTACAGCAACGGAGAAAACCATTTAATTCCCAGTAGTGCTTTGGACAGCTTTTCCTCCAAACAATGTCACTTTGCTTTTTAAGAGAGCATCTAAACAGTTTTCTTTCTATATCTCCTGCAAACTGGAACCCAAAATAAGTACATTTTGCACCTCCAGTTCCTTGCTGAGCTTCACTCTCCTCTATCTGGGGATTAAGTGGCACCCAGACTGTCCAGAGAAGTTTCTGTGTCTGTCAGAAAAACAGCAATTCAGTCAGACAAAAACTTTACTTACTCTCATACATCCTTCTAACAATAGTCTGGTGTACTGCCGCAGTTCTGAAATTGCCATGGATTCATGCACCCAATCCAACTTGTAAACAAGCACAAAATTCAGGGCTGCTGTTTTGGCTTGTATAAATAATTCCTCAATTCTGAAAACAAGCACAAGTAATAGTTATTTTCTGGTAAACAGGAGCACAATCAAAACGCCACTAAGAACAAAGAAGCAGCCACTCACTCAAATGTGAAAATGTGTTTAATTTTGCTTAGTGTGAAGAAAAAGCCACCTTTTAAAAAACCCTAAAAAAACAAAACAGGTTTATGTAAAATTATGTTTCAGGATTGAATGATTTTGTATTGAGAAACAAGTCATTCACATAAATGTCTTCCAAGTAATTGTTGGAGGTGGAAGTATGAATGCTTTCTCCAGCTGATGAAACACCCCCTCGCCTTACCTCTAATCTGCTGAGTGCACCACTGGAAAAATATTCTCACTCCAATTTAGTAGCTCCTAAATCTCTGTCTGACAGCTGATCCACAATATGAGGATTTTCAAACTTCCATGTCTTTTTTATTTAATGGTTAGCAGCCCTGAAGAACTCTGTCATTTTGGACTCTGCTTTTTTTATTGTCCACAGGCAAAAAAAAAAAAACTCCCTGCACAGTGTTGACTGTTGAAAGCTTGTTTGATATGCTAGAGATCGGTGAACGATACAGCAACAAACCAATTAGATGATTCTGAAGAATAAATAGGCTTATTCTGTTTTATGTACTTTTATTTTAATCAGGCGTGCATCTAAACGCAGCTACCGTCGCTGTATTTCAAAGCAGACTGCAACAAACGCAGCCTATAATTAAGCTAACTTGGAGCTAGAAACTAGGGTCTTAACTAGCCTGATAGCAATCTAACTACCTAGGAAGACAGTGGAAGAGAATATAAAGAAGCCTACTAGCAAGTTGTTTAACACTAAATAGCTAGAAAGTTCTTTTTTTTTTCTTTTCAGCACTGTGAGAATCATGTTCTTTAATTTCTCCAGAGAATTGAACACAATTCAACCTGATTTGATTTGCCAGAAACTCCTGATGAAAGGCAGAGGCTTCAACAATCACCAGACCACATTTTGTAAGACTGAAGAGATGTGTGTCCAACCAGGTGGAAAACAGTACAGAAGCACCACAGGGGACTGTACTCTCACCATTTATTTTCATTCTGTACAACTCTGACTTCCAATACAAAACTACAGAAATGACTGCAGTCATCTGAAAGACCATAGCTATCAGAGATGGTGAAGAAGCTGCATAGAGAGAGCTGCTAGGGAAACAATAATCATATCTTGAATGTGAACAAAACAAAGGAGATAATTGTAGAGTTCAGGAGAAGCAGAAATAGGTCAAACACTATTTCAATGATTTGAGAAAAGGCTGAGGAACATAAATACTGCATTGCTCACCTGGGCAACAGACTGGATCAGAATTGCAACAGTAAAGCTGTCTGGAAGAATGGACAGAGCAAACTGTGCTTCTTGGGGAAACTTAGGTCCTTTGTGTTTTGCAGCAGGGTACTGCATATATTTTGTAAGTCTGCTGTGCAGAATGTAATGCCTTCTTCAGTCATCCTTTGGGGTGTCAGGATGAAAACCAGGCTGTCTGTTCTTGGGACCACTGTGGAACATCTGGACATTATTCTAAAAAATTAATTTTTCAGAAATATTTGGGAAACCTCTGAGAATCATTTTCATGAGACTGTTATACAACCGCAGCATATTCTGTCAGAGGCTTGTTCAGATCACTGTATTACAGACTGCTACAGGAGTTCCGGCATGCCCACAGTCACCAGTATCTGCAACAACTTTTTTGAAAAAAACTATATGAGATACAGCATTTTATTTCCCTGTAGAATTATTGAAATGTTTTTAAATTTGAATTATAAACTCCAATTTTAGCAAGCTAACCAAAGAATTGGTGAACTCACTAGTTTAACTGTGCAACTAGCAAGCCTGATACCATGCTGGCTTATTTTTAGCCTGCTAGCAAGATAAGTGCATAAAATAGCTTGATAGCTTGTTCTATAACAATTTAGAGAGCATCCCAGCCTGCTTCCGCACCATCGAGTTTTTACTTATCCTGCTGATAAGTTAACAAGTTGGTTGTCTACCTGTTGTTAAAATTGACTGATTTCACACTGTGTGCTATAAAACCTGGTCATTTTGTCAGAAATTACCTTTTGTATTCTTGTATTTACAAAAGGCATATCTTTAAGGAAACTACAACTAAAAACTACAGTTTTGTTCTCTTAGTGTGAAGATACAGTTAAAATGAGAATTCATAAATTCAATGAAATCAAAACTTACATTAAAAAAAACAAACTTGTATTTATATGAAGAGTTAAAATGTTAAGTTACATTTGTAACAAAGTTCTCCATGAGCAGATACATTCAATAAATTAGAATATTACTACTAGAATAGTTTATTTCACTAAATTCACTGAATGATATGTTAATCACACTTACTGATGTTTTTAAAGCCTTTATTTCTGTTAATTATGAGGATTTTCTACTTACAGTTAAAAAAAACATGTAATTGTACACCTGACCAAAATAAATATTTAAATATGTGAACATAATAAAAATTATATTAAATACCTGCTTAAAGGTTGCTATTTTCAAACAGTACTTTTAACCTTGAATAATATTCTAAGTTACTGACAATGACTGTATTATGAGGTCTAGTGTTGGATTCCCATGAACTTAGATGGGGAAATTAGGGCTATCAAAATTTTTTAAAAACTATTTTAGCCTTTTACTGTGTCTTCCACTCATGCTCTGATATTTTAAAAGAAGGGTTTTTGGCTTCAGCAGCTGGCTTTTAAATCAGTCTGATTCAGGTTGATGCTCTCTTTTTATTCTCATATGCCTTACGGTGTAGAACACTTACTTGTGACCTAATTTCTCTCTGTGTTGTAATGGGTGTCAATAGGCGTTCCACTTCACTCAGGTGCTGTTTTCTCTCAAGCAGCCGCCGGTTGACACAGAAGAGCTTGACGTTGTGCTGCTGCCTCGCCTCTTTGCTCTTCAGGACGTCGACGTCCTCTGAGTGGAAGTCAACGGGAGGAACGTTTGCGAGATTTTAAGGCAATGGCAAGAGATGGACCTCTGCTTTGACACAGTTTAATTAAACCCTCAGAGACTGCTGGCTGCATGAGAATAAGGGCAAAATGAGTTGCTGGGTCATGTGCAAGAGTTCTGCCGCATGAATAATACAAACTACTGCAGGCAGACTCATTCAAAATAATGTGGAAATGCTGCTATTTCTAAGGCACTGCACATGTGACAGGGAAATTCAGGGTGTTTCGTCTCTGGCACCATTCAGTTACTGTTCCCTAGAGAGCAACTGGTAAACATCCATGCATGCAACAAGAGCAGATGACTCTGAAATAATAAACTGTTTGACAGCATAGAGAAACTTATGCATCTGAATACAAATGTTTTTAAGTTCGACTATGTAAAAAGATGCAAATAACCATATAAATCCCTTGCGGAAGTACTAAAGCCCCTTGAACTTTTACACATTTGTGAGAACTTAATGCGTTTTACTGAGATTTTTTCTGATAAAACAATATATTGAAAAGCATAATTGTGGAAGGTTAAGCTGCTCCCGTTTCATCCTGCTGCCACCACCATGTTCCACCATGGGAATGATTTGTTTGGCATGCAGTCTTAGTTTTTTACCACAGATGTTCATTTGGGTTTCATTTCCTTTCTGTCTTCTTGCCAATCTTTGATTAAGAACACATTTCTGAAATTTGCAGATTTTCTAATGGAACTCTTTTCAATTTCTTTTGGAAGGAACTGTAATCAATACCTTGCAAGTGCCCTATACACAGAATGGCATGTGCAATGTTTGCATAAATTATTTTTTTAATTTAAGATTTATTGATACAATGGATTTGTTTTACCAAAGTATCATTATTGCATGTGAATGATGAAAATGTTGATCGATTTGGCTCAGCCCAGAGGTTCAGCTCTTCCTCTTCAGTAAGTTAATGAGCAGTTGTTTTTCAACACAAAACA
Source organism: Brachyrhaphis terrabensis (assembly GCA_903067065.1). Lineage (NCBI taxonomy): Eukaryota > Metazoa > Chordata > Actinopteri > Cyprinodontiformes > Poeciliidae > Brachyrhaphis > Brachyrhaphis terrabensis. The sequence goes on along the minus strand of CAEGAG010244283.1, from coordinate 60,858 downwards.
GTGTTTCTTAATGAGTTTGACGAGTGACCATTAGTGTGGAGTAAAATCAAGCATCAATTTGTAGAAAAGCACCTCATCTGCTGAGAGTGGTGGAGGACCAGTGATGCTGTGGGCCTGTTTAACTTCCAAAGAAAACTTGTCATGATGCACTAGCACATCTTAAATAAAAATATGTCAACATTTGCCAGAAACAGTAATAATGAGTCATTTAAAGTCTTTCAGTTACAACAATTATCCAAAACATATGGTCAACATCATAAAAAAAATACTCAGGTTATGTTTTATTTAAGCATTTAATCATGAGAGTCCATAAAAAAATGAACATTTCTCTTGGATTTGTCAGGAGTCATCAAATGAAGAAAATGTTTCTTGAGAAAACTATTACAAATACAATAAAGAGTTCACAAACAATTAATTCTCTAAAATAGTATTTAAGAGCGGTAATCGCGTCCTTTCATGCTGTGGAAAAATGTGATTCAACTGAGCTGAACAAGTTAATCATTTTCTAATACTCTCCAAAGCTTTAAGCCTTTGTACCACTCACATTTTCCAGTCTTCTCTCTTCTTCTTTGTCTCCTATTAAAGATGGATCCACTAAATGGTTTGACCTTCACTGACTCTCACATGCTGTGCAGAAACTTTCTGCTAATTTCAAACAGAGCTGCTCCTGTGATTCTCCTTCCACCTGTATCTTTTCAAATATGCACAAAGCAACCGATAAAGCTCAATCAGAAAAGCCTAATTTAGTTTTTTTTGTGTGTGTGTGTGTTAGCTGCAAATCTTCAAGGCCAAACCCATGAATGTTTTTTTATTTATATAAAGCTTTTGATGTGGGCCATATGGCCAGTTGCTTAGGGTTGAGTTGGAAAGGGAAGCACATAAGCATCAGGTAAAAAACATAAAATTAAATTAAAACCTGAAAATCTCGCAGTTGCACCTTGAACAAGTTTTCTATTGCTTTTATTTGTATACATTCAATTCAGAGCTGGTGTCTCCTGCTTCCTGCTGGAGAATGGGAGACTTTTACATGCTTTGTGTGGAAATTCATTGCAATTTATTCTACCTCAGAATATAGATGATTTCCTGCATTTTAATTGGTTGGGTCTCAGCTAAGGCTCCAATCATGCAGCAACCACCACTGCCAACCAGTAAACTACACTGAATGCTGTACAAATCTAAATATTAAGCAAAGAACTCAGAAAGAATGGTTTTGGTTAATACAAGCAGGAGAGACATAATTCTCTTTGCTGCAGTTAATAGAAAAAAGGGAACTATGATGCAGCAGCACAGGAGTAGCGTCTCTGAATTTTAGCCAAAACAAACTAATGCCACATACAGCTGAAGGCACATCTGCCAAATATAACTGAGAACAGTTCAAAAATAGGTACCAAATCCACTGAAACGAGGGAAATGCCGAGGAGCTCGCTTCTTTTTGGATTCTGCCTCCTTCAGCCACAGTTTCTTCCTCTTGGTGTCCACATGTCCTACAAAACAGCAAAGAAGAAAATAGTATCAGTAAATGAGGGCATTGTTTAATCCATGTATTCTTTTGGTGTCAATAACTCTTAAACTACCCCATCACAAATAGCGTACAATAAAATTATTTACACCTACCAAAAGTTTCCAAATCATTGTTACATCCACAAACTTCAACTGATTTTATTGGGATTTTATGTGCTAGAGTAACACAAAACAGAGAATAATTGTGAAATTAAGAAAAATTATACTGAGTCTTCAAGACGTTTCTTTTTTTTTTTTTACAAGTGAAAGATTGAAAGATGTGGTAAATTTATATTCGGTGCCATTGAGTATTTTGTAGAAAACCCTTTTCCTGCAATTACACCAGCGTACCCTTTAGTGAATGTCTCTACCTGCTTTTCAGAAACTCAAACTTTTGCCCATTCTTTTTTTTTCAAAGTAGACTGAAAATGAGGAAATCTGTGAGGATCCATTTCCAAGTTTTAACAGATGTTCTTTGTTGTTTTTCTGGAGTTGCAACAGCCTTTCTCTTCCCAATCAGCTGAGATGGGCAGCCATAAATTGTTAGATTTGGAACATTGTTTCAAATATATGTCTTTTTCTCAGCAACATTATCCATGACTTGTTTGTTGTGGCTCTTGGTCTTCATGATGCTGTTTGTTTACCAATGTTCTCTATGAGATCCACATATAACAAATGTATTTATATTTTGGTTAATTATGTTACTTTTGCATGCAGTTTGTTACTCTCCATTTTATTTCGGCACATTGGAGGAAAAGTAGCTGAATACAAAGGGATGCCATATTTTTCAGAGTTTTAAAACCATTTAGGCTATCATATATTTCTTTTTTTTTTTTTTTATCTTGCACACTGACATTTGTTAAAGTGGGGTGAACATGTTTGCAAGCATTTTTCTGGAAATTAATAATAAATTATTAATTTTGGAAACAGGAATGCAGATGAAGGAAGCATTTTCTTGCATTTTAATCACATTATGAGGGTCTTTCTTTAGTGCTAAAATTGAGAACATATAGTTATTAATTGGAATTATTCTCATTACCCAAAAAACTGAACTGCATCGGTGATCCAGATGGAGCTCTTTTTCCAGAAGATCCACATCTTGCAGAACACATAAGACTCACCAATGCAACCATAGGTCATCCATAATATTTTGCAGCGTGTTGACATGGTTTTGTGAATGATTAATGAACTGTTAGTAAACTACACCACATTTGGCTTGTTAAATTTGTAATTTTGCTTTTTTTTTTGGACTAGTTAGACCTCGCTGTTGATTATGCCCTCATTTTCTCTGGGTTTCAGTCAGGAATGCTAGTTAAAATCTCCCTGAGAAGACAGCGAGAGCGACTGAGAATCAGGCTCTTTGTATCTCAGCAGGAACTATGCACGTTGAAATTAAAGGTTCCCTCCTCAGCTAACGAAGCCGCCGTGTGTAAAACGCTCGGCGGCTGTGTGTAATTGCTCAGCTTTTGTGCCTGACTTCCTGACCCCGTGAAGGAAAACAGGGGGCCGACTCTGACCTCTGGTCGTTACGGCGACGTAAAACAGAGCTGGCTAATGAACATCTCTGTCCTCTGTGTTTACATCTGCCAATCAGACGTCGTCACTGTGCTTTGTGAGGCCATCAGGCACAAAAGCAGACAATTAGCCGTGCTCATTAGGAGTCTTTAAGGCAGAGCTCTGTGTGTTGGTAATTAATCAGGCCTGCAGTGGCAGCAGGGCGGACCTCTCGTTAGTCCCAGGCTCTGCGGGCCGTGCTCCTCCTCTTCCTCAGAGGGGTTTTGGGCGGAGTTCCTCAGGTAACGCTGGTGGAGGCCCAAACCGGGGAGCATATTTTGTCTGCGGCTGCGAAACTCCTCCTCAAATGGGTCTTGGGGGGCGATATCTGTGGGTGTGAGCAGAGAGGGAATGAATCACAACTAAGCTTATCGCTGTCTGGTTGGATTGCCCGAGGTGTTCAACATAAAGTCATTTTTTTTTTTTTTTTCCTGTCCCTTTTGACATGAGATGTGTTTGTTGCAAAAGAGAAAAACATATTGCCTTCTGATGCCCTTGGCTGTTTGAATACAATCAGACACAGGAATAGAGATACAAACTTATATTACTGCAAGTTAGGCGTGAGTCCGTAAGGTATATTGATGTAAGCGAGAAAAAAAAAAACAGAGATGATATAAACCAGGTACCCTTAAGGTAAACAGACCCCCCCTCCTTCAATCAAACTTCAGGCATATATTTCATTCATTTTTCATTTGCCTGACTTTGATTGTGATTAGTCATGTAAATAAAATGAGATTTGGTTATTCTTCTCTCTAGGTAATTTACATTTATATTGAATTAGTGGCAGGCAGGGAATGGTGTGAGGTGGCTGTGGTTGGGGGTGGGGGTGGAGGGGTTATTATACTAGAAGATTACAGGCAGATCGGATCGCCATTGTGTTGTGTAAATTAAGGCAGGGCTGAGGAGAAGAAAGGAAGCCAGATGCTCGCCTTCCTGGAACCGGTCCCATTAAAGGAGGGTCTGCACCAACTTGTAAAAGAAATATAACTAACATGAACACATAAGCAGTGGGACCTTTTTTTTTTTGTATATAAAACACAGCAGAGCCCAGAGCATGATTTAACCTCTGCTGTGTATATGGAGTGGTGTGAAAAGTGTTTGCCCTCTTTTCTACATGTTTGTTACACTTTCGTATTTCAGAACATCAAACAACACAAGTAAACAGAAAATGCAGTTTTTTAAATGGTGTTTATCATAAAGAGAGGGGGGGAAAAAAATCCTAACCCACATGACTTTGTGTGAAAAAGTGATTGCCCAGTAAACCTAATAACTGGCTGGGCAGCAACAACTGCAATCAAGCATGGGGGCCTCTTTGAGAAGAATTAATCTTTATGTTCAATAAACCAGCTTGAGATGATCAAGGTATCGTGCCAGTGCATTGTTCTGTTGAAAGTAATAATTGTTGTGGCTGGATGGACATTGGCAGGAACAATACTCAGATTATGGTGTGTAAATAATGCTCATCTGGTAGTAAAAGGTCTATGCCAAGAAAATATCTAGCACACCATTATACTTCCACCACCAGCCTGAAATGTTGATACAAGCTACGTTTAATTCATGTTTGTTAACATTAATTCATGTAACTGATGTTAACAAGTTGTTTTGTCCACACAATGATTATTTGACCACTGTCTCTCTGACCTGTGGTTGAACATAAAAAGTGGATCACCAGGATGGCTGGAACTGGCAGCAATGCCACATTCAGGCACCAAAGTCTTCTTTTTTTAATTTAATCTTCAACATGTTGTCTTCACCTCACCAAGATGTCTAAAATCATCAACTTTCTACCAAGCCATTTGTGAACAAGCAACTTGAGGAAACATACAAAGTAAGCTGGCTTGTGAATGTATAAAATGTCTTTCAAATGTTTTTTGAGTGCTTCAGTTAAAACTTTTTTCAGTTCCAGCAAAAGAATGTCATGATACCCAGGTTTTAATCAACACATTTCACCCAAGGTCATTCATCATGGCCCAAGTCTGATTTATTCCTCACAAAAGGATTTTATTTTTTTCTTACTTATTCTGAGAAATCCACAGTAAACGTGTTTATCTTCTCACTGAAAAAGCTCACACTTTAAGGTTATTTATGCTATTTTAGCCTCAAATGAGAGTGCCTTTTGTTTTCAGAGTTTACAAGCCAGCTTATTAAACTGAACAACCAAGAGTCGACCCTACAAGGAGACAGCAGCTCTCAGTGGACCACCAGACAGCAGGAAAATTGGTGGCTTGGCTCTCAATTCCAACCCATATTTGTTTCACGATCCCATCAGGTGATGCTAGATAGCTGGATAAAGCCAAAACATTTGTGACTTCAAGGCCGCCTGCTTCATTCCAGCTTCCGCTACTCTTGAGGATCAATATTTGCATCTATTAGGCATCCTGCTACCTCCGTAATAAGGCTTCTTCTGCTACCAAGTTGCATAATCCAGCAGCATTTAATTAAATAAAACAAAGACAATATCAAAGAGCTATAGTGGTAATGAGGTCTTAGTTAATGTTCAAATAAGTGGTCTATTATTTTCTGGATCAAAGACTTAATTTAAAAAGTGAACACACTTAAGCAGTAAGATGTTTCATTTGCAGCTATTGTGCTGAGAGCACCTGTCATTTGTCTCCAGGTTAAATAATGTGGCCAGTTGTAATGCAGGCATGAACACAGACACCAAGTTACACCTTAACACTAAATCTATATGAGAGAGACATTTACAGCATTACACGCAGCAGACTGGAGGTTGAATCATGGACTGAGAGAGTCTGAAATAAATCACAGCTCCAAAGGAGAGCTAACCCTAGATGACAACTGCAGCCAGATTAAATTCAACAGTCCACCATCGCTGGGTTCAGGATGTCTGGTGTCGTGCTGATGGGGACCCCACTGCTGAGCACTGACAGATAAAATCCTTGTTCAGACACGGCCGAGGAGAAGCAGGAGGCTTATCTTTTCCCATCGTTCATAAAATAGCCAGTGGCTGCAGGCTCCGGTGTCGTGCTAAGCTGTCAAGCAGACTGTGTTTCTGTGTGTTTGTGGGAGGAAAGGCTGTGGGGGTATAAGGTGAGGCGAGGTGAGGTGAGGATGGGGGCGGTGTAACAAATCAGACGTGTGTGTCATACTGGAGCAGATGGATGAAGAGGGAATAGCAAAAGCAGCAAGAGTTTTCTTGGTTACTGTTTTTCTATGCAGAGGAGATAAACACTTTTTCTTTTTTGTACCTAATTAACTGACGTTGGCTTACATTTTTAAGGCCCTTTTTTTAAAAAAATATCTTGTTTCTTCAGACTTGCTTTCGGTAGTAAATTGAGTTCAACTGAGCACGGGGTTTTGTGATTTCTTTCCTAAATGGTGGTTTTGCCTATTTTGGATTGGTTTCTTTTTGTATACAAATGATGACATCTGGTGGTCACAAGAGATACACTTTTAAACCACCTAATGTTTTCCGTTAAGCAAATAAATATATTGTGATTGCACATTTAAGTTGTAGGCTATTGCGTTTTTTTTTTTTCAATATCAGTAATACTTGCTGTAATAAATATATTATCAACTATTATGTCCTCTTTCATGAATATTTGCGGATGTTTGTGTTCTGTTTACCAAGGACAATAATCTCTATCAAACATCAGATTTCTAATTTACATTTTCTGCCTGAGTCTAGAGAAAATAGCCTCATTGACCAGGCATTTTGTCTCATAGCATTTGTTGCTAGTTTTGCCGCATTTCATCTGCAGGATCATCTTACATCAATAAGTTTAACTTGAGGTCAAATAACATTTTTTTTTTTTTTTGCTGGTCTGAGATCTAAACTAAAAAGATATAACTTTTGCACTTCAGTAGGATTTCTTTCCTTTCTCATTTATTACAGGAACATCTCAGAATATGCGTTACGATGACGTTGCATAGAACTGCGCAGAAAATAGTAACATACTGTATCATGCTGACTGCATCTCTACTTCACTTCAACAACGAAACCTGAACAAAAGAAGTCTCACTTTAACATACTGTTTAGGCTTCTATGTTGTGCATTCTCGTTTACCAGAGGTTCGTATTTTATTCAGTGAAATAACTAGAGGTAGCTAAAGTAACCACAAATTGTACTGAAGTTTTGAAGCGATGCTATTCTGTTGTTTTGAACTTATTTGAAGTTCAAAATAACGTTAATAGTGCAGTGAAAATACTTATTCTTCAGTATCTCGACATTTTCTATTTATTTCTAATTCTATTAACATGCTAAACGCACCAAAAATGGTAATACTGTTCAAATTGTTAACAGTAAGGTTAAGAGAAACTCCAGTATGAGCGGAAGATGGCGCTGTTGCTCAACAAATCCGACACCTACACCCTGAAGAGTTATCCAATCTCTTTAATGATTGATTCTGGGGCTCTAAAATACAGGATTAAAAAAAATAATAATAATCAGCTTACACGCCACATTTAAATAAAATTATACTGACGGAAAAGAGGCGACATAGCCAACTTGAAGGGTTATAATTGAAAGCTTTTAGTCTAGCATTTAGTCTATTACTCATAAGAGAAATCTAAAGAGGTCGAACTGAAATAGATTCTGTGTTAATCTAAGCACCAGCTCTGCCAGACACATTTGGAATCAGATATGTAAAAAGTTAGAAATCCAAGTGGAAGCTCTACACAGCTTCAGTTTGACTCGTTGCAGGCCTCACCCCGATTTTACTGCTTCCTTTGCTTGACATGTCTCAAAAACTGAAGTGGGCCCTGTTCAAATAAACTAGCCTTGAGCACATTCCTTTAGGAACACTCATGTTTTTCTGTGTGTTCCTCTGAGCAAGCTGTAAAACAAATGCAGTCTCCATGACTCCAGCTTTATGGTTTAATACAGGAAATCCCATGAGCAAAAGTGTCTTATCTCATGTAAATCTTCATTTTACACTTCATAAGACAATAAAGAGATTATGCAGCAAATCAGCAACATTGAGGGTTTAATCTAGTCCAGAAACAAATGAATTGTCATGGTCAGTTGCATCATTTTTGAAAGGATTTTATACTAAAGCATTATGGGACAGATTGTACTATTTCTTTACCTAAGCTGATATGTTTTAATTTAAATTTATGTAGCAGTCCTATTTGGATATGTTTTTTCCTTTGCAATCAGATAGAGGAAAATGTAAAACTGAAGTAGATAAAGTGAATTATGATTTGCAGTGTTGTAATCAGAGTTCCAGCTCATTCTTGTCAGGCTTTAAATCTGGAACCTAGAAAAAACAGGAAGGACAGAGACAGGACACAAGGGGATGGATGGACATATACTGGACAAAAAGGAGGGATGGATGGTTTGATGGATAATTGACAAAATTACAATAGACAGGTAATGTGAGAATAAAGGAATGGATAGGTGGAAGGTTGGATGAATAATGGATAAAAACAAATTGGTAGATGGATGAACAATGGTTGGAAGGATGAATGGGTGAAATAATGAAAAGAAGTTGAAGGCTGAATAAAGACATGGATAATAGACAAAAAAGGATGGACCGGTAGCCAGATAAATGAATAATGGAAGGATGGATGGGAGGAATAGACAGATAACTGGACAAAGCAATGAACAGTAGACAAAAGAATAAATAGACGCATGGGCAGTTGGATGAATAATGCAGTGATGGACGGGCATTGATAAATAAAGAGAGGAACAAAGAAACTGACAAAGATATAAGATAGGAGAAAACATTTGAAAATCTTTCCACACTCATTAACATATAGACCTCAAAAACACTTAAACCTTTAATAAAACGTGGAATTCTGGTGGATATTTAGGAGAATTTAATTTCCTCTTTTAATGAGGTCCTGGGATATTTAACAAACATTCAGAGGCTTCAGCTTTTATCTTTAGCAGCAATCACCACACAAACTTAAATGTCTCTGCATTTAATGGGTTCTATTGGTGAGTAAATGCTGTAACCAACAGAACTTTTATAACCTTATGGACGTGTGTGAATAAGAAGGGGACATTTTAAAAATCAGCTGACTTGTTCAATGGAAATATACCCATCAGGGAACAGAAAAAAAAAAAGCTCCAAGATTGAAGATAGATGAAATTCCAGTGAAGACACATCTAACAATGGCAAGGGTTACTTGAGTGAGGACAGACAGGCACCAAACCCTAATGTGAGTCACTAAGGCATTAGTAAGTTATATAATACACACGGTGAGCTATGTGATGGGTGGTGAGTGAGTGTACAACAGGAAGCAGCCGGTGTGGTTCCTTTTTAGTGGGGTTGCGATCTGGCGTATAAGCAGGTAAACTCACACATCCATAAGGAGAAACACACAGACACCAGATGAGGGCAGTGGGTTTTCCATGACGTTTCACAAACCAAGCTTTATTGATCGAATCTGGAAAAAAAGTCCTTAGTGAGTCCCCTTTTGCTGGTGTTGCTGTTTTAAGTTCACAGTCTGAGCTGGCGAAGCAGTTAAGGTGAAATCATAAAGCCTTCTTCTATCATGCAGAAAGAAACCAAACACGCTTCCAAAAAGAGAAAATGAGCAAAATATGCATGTTGTGTAATTAATTTATTAATGAACACAAATCTTATTACACTCGCATGAACAATAGCCAACAGGTTAGCAAAGTGGGGTTTAGGTTAAAGACATTAATGTGAGGTGGTTAAGCTTCTCATTCACTTGTTAAACTAATCAAATAAAAGGGAGCAAAAATGACATGCGCAAGTTAAACATACAGCATCTTTTTTCTGCCACAACACCTAAGACGATATACACCCTGAATGAAGGAAAAAAAATAAAAAATACAGCACACAGCCAACTTAGCGTTTATGGCAGAAAAGTACAATTCAATAAATTCAGAAAATAAAAACAACAAATCCCAGCAAGCTGGTCCCCCTAAATAATGGAATAAATACAAATATACAAATACTGAAAACATGTCTCTCTTCTCCCTGGCAACTAAGCTAACATGAGAAAATTCTTCTTTGGGAATGAGATGCAGGAGGAACAGAGAGAGAGATGAGACTTTTTTTTTTTCCAGATGAGACAATTGCATGTTGGTCAAATTTTGTGGCGAGATATTTACTTGTTATCCAGTCTTAGTAGCTGCTCCTTACCATCAACTGTAAGGGATTTTAACTGACCATCTTCCACCACTTCTACCCGCTCCTGGCCGTTCTCCACAATCCTGTTCACACACACACAGAAAGACAGCAGCTTCTTCAGGAGCCTGGGAGCAACAATTATTGAAAATAAAACATCTTCTAAAAATAGCCACACTTAATGATCCTTTTCAGATTTTGATCTTGTATGAGTTTCATACAGCATGACAAAACCTGAAAAGTGTGGTGTGCATTTATATTTAGCCTCCCTGAGTCAAGACTTTGCAGCACCACCTTTCACAGCAGATAGAACTGTTTTTTGTATTTTTATACATTTAGTGACTGACTTTATCTACCATATTGGACTACATAGAACAGCTGTATTTGTAGTGAGATTAAATTAAAGTCAAACTGACTGCACTTACTAATTAGGTTATTTCTGCAGGCAAGTTATGGCACTGGATTTTATTTAGGGGTATCAGAGTAAAGGAACCCTGCCACTTTTTAGACCTTCATTTGTTAATGAAAAATACTTTCCTTTTGAAATGATGGATCATTTCATTTGGGTCAATGAAATAAGACTCAAACATTTCTTCTTTGCACATTATATCCCATCAAATTTGAACATACATCTAAACTTGTCTGATGGGATTATCTTCATATCAGCTAATGTAGCACATATGCAAGTTTATATTCTGCATAGTTTACATTTCTGTACAGTTTATTTCTAATTTTATATTTCATGGTTCATTAATATTTTTTAGACCTAAATTTAAAATTTTTGGCATTTTAAATGCCAAAAATTGTAAATTTTTAAAGAATGTCATTGCACAGGAAAACATGTGTCCTTTTGAATATTAAAATATAAAAGTCTCTTTTTGTATCGTTACAAGATTTAGAAAAGTTCAAAACATGAATGTATTCCAAGGCACTGTACCGCGAGTTCCAACGCTCATACCGCTTTGTGGTGATTTTCCTGCCATTGACAATCTTGGTAGAGGTTGACACAGATCTGAAGTTGCCCATCCCTCCTCCGTTGCCTCCGAACGAAGAGGAAGAAAAGGAAGTAAATCCTCCGCCACCCATATCGCCAAAGGAGCTAAAACCTAATAATCGGTAACAAAAAAAAACTTATTAATTTCAGTTAACAGACGATGTAAATCTTTTTAATGCCATTATTTCAATTAAATATGAAGTAATCACAAAATTGTAAAGTATGTGCAGACCTGATTCAAACCCTGAGAAGCCAGGCCCAAATGCTGGAAAGCCGCCAAAACCAAACAGCGACCCACCCATCCGGCTCCTGTGCGCAGCTCTTTGACGACTGCGGCCTCCAAAGAAGTCATCAAAGGGATCATCAGCTGCAAAAGCAAACAGTTTGCCACGGTGATATATTTATTTCAAAATTCTTGCTGTTTCCCCATCAGATTTCCTTTTTGGTTCTGGTTTTATGGATTGATAGATGGCTGGATGATGAATGGATGGATTTATATTAAAAAACATTGATAGATGACAAGATGGCTGAAGTAAAATTCAGGGATAGATGGGTGGCCGATAAATTGATGACAGTATGAACACGATTGTTGGGCAAATATACAAATGGAGAGATTAATGAATTTATAGATTAATAGATAAGAGTAATGAATGAATAGATTGATGGAGGGCTAGTATTTAATCAATACTTGGAAAAATAATACCAAATTAAAAATTTTCCAAACTGAGTATCAATATTGAATTATTTTAAGTATTTTATTTGAAGAAATAAAAGCTTGAAGAAAAAAAAAAAAGGCTCAAGAAACTGATTAGATAAAGGCTCTCATTGGTGATAGAGAATTTATTAGTCATTTCTGGAACAACATTATTCGTTAAAAACTGTCCTGCAAACTCATTTTCACCCGAAAGCCCCTTGGGAAGCTTCTGCTAATTGTGTGCTGCCGATCTGGGTCACCCTGGCAGGATAAGGCTGGAATCACTGGCACTGAAAGAAGACTCCTCCTTCAACCTTGAACGTACCAAGAGTGCATTTAAAAAAGAAAGAATGATTTGCTTGTTCCCTCTGAGAGAAAAGCTTAAAATAAAAGTCTCCCGTGTTTCTGTTTACCAAGAAGTGGACCTCTGAGCACACACATGTGAGCTTTAGCAGAGAAGTTACGCATCAGTGGAAAATAAAGAGGAATGTAAGCTGTAAGGAATGTTGTTTAACACGAACTGTGATTCAACTTTTGGAAATCTGAGTGAAAAGTGAGGCTGTACTAGAACAAAATAAAGATAAAGGGCATCAACGCAGATGTGTACAAAAATTTGTGTAAGTCGAAATGCAGCAAGGTCCAACAGAGCTGCTGTCAAATTTCTGCTCTGAAACCAGCGAGGAGCCCAGAGAAGAGTCAGCTGATCTCTCTCTCCTCCAGCCTGATTCATCCCATGTTCATTTCAGGATAAGTGTCTGCTGTTCCTGGCAGACAGCTTGGCCGGATCGCAGTGCGAGTCTGTGTCTCAGGGGAACACCGCAGCCACTGCACCCACTCCCTGCAAGCTGCTAGTCCCTCTGATGTGGCTGAGTGACAGATCTACAGGACCAGCTGCTGCTCGGCAAGACAGACTGCTGGACCATCAGGAGCGGAGGGCTGGATGGGACTTAGAAACAAATCAGACACATTCTCTGACTGAGCTCATTCTAAACATGCCAACTGAACTTCATGTACTGTAAAAATTGGCATGGAAAACAATATGTCCACTTTTTTAAAGACTTAAAGTTGCAGTATGTAACTTTTATAAAAAAAAATATGAATGCACATTTGTTGAAACTGTCACTATGTTGTGACAGAATAAGAGATAATGGCGAGATAAGGATAAAAATAGAGCTCCTCTGCCTTCTTACTGCGGTCCTATTGCCATCCGCATAAATACACCACTCGGTCAGAAACAACCAATCAATGCTACACTACAGCTAGTTTCTCACAACGGAGACTTCCATAAATGCTCAAGCTAGTTAGCATAGCCACTCTTGATGGAGGATAAACAGATTTCCTGGAATGGCAAGTTGCTTCTCTGCCATTGGTACATTGAGCTGAGAAGCTTTAAGTTACTCTATGGAGTTTCATTAAGACTAACTCACTTGACACTCAAAAGCATTCCCACAGCATGACGCTTCCCCTACCACATTAGCTCATAAGGATGGTGTGGTCAGGCATTTATGCAGCAGTTGTTGCAGCACAGAACGTTTGGCGTTCAAGTAAAATGCTCTGTTAATCCACTGCACCTTTTCTGGCAATCAAAATCATTGATTTTGTGCTGATATTTTGACAAGGAATTTTTTTGAATTGTACTTCATTAAACCCATTCCAAGAGCATTTTATTGCAAGGAGTACAAAATAACCCCTCACCCCCCAGTTTGCAATAAAGTCACAACTATGCACTAGTGTGAAAAAAGATACAGATTTGTTGATTTTGCATGATTTCTCACGATCACTAAAAACTGGAGCGACTGGATAAGCGCTTCAATAATCCAACACCACACCCTCTCCCCTTTGACATCAGTGATTTGATTGACTATTGAAGTAAATCCTGTGTACTTAGTGTAATACTGCGATTAGATATTGTTTGGTTAAATGTTTTAAAATATCACTTTTAGATGGGATATTAACATGGATTCTTTGCCGTTTTCTTTAAGCTAGTTTTTTCCTGTTTTTAGAGCAGGAAAAGAGTTTAGGCATTGCATGTATGTTGTTGTTTTTGGGGTTTTTTTACAGATAAATCTTTTACTTTCACACAAAAGGGAGCATTTTTGTTTGGTTTGGCCTTCGATACCTTGAAGTTTATTGCTTCCCTTTTTGTTAAGCCGTGTGAAATCCTTAACTTAAGCAATAAGAGTCACTTTTATGCTTTTTGTTGGTTTCTAGACTTATTTTCTATATTCCGTGTTACATCCTGTGCCTCCTGGACTTCCACTTTAAGGGTAGCAATTTATCATTTGGTTTAATCTGACCAGAGCATCTCCACTCTGTATACTGCAAACAGATGTTCTTATTGCTTTCTTTCAACAAAGGCCAGAATTAAGTATCACCTAAGCTGCGAAAACACCAGTAGGTGGATTGTACCAACTAGTTAGAAGACTTTAAGGTAATTGTTTGCACTCCATTTAAAAAAAAAAAAGTAATTTGATTACAGGACATAGTACACATACTTTTTGTGAAGTTTGTTGAAGAGGTATGAATACTTTTGCAAGGTAATGTATCACTCTGTTTACCAGTCAGAAAAATGTGATAAAGGCTATTTAAAGTCAAAACAGAAACTAAATCTCACTCTTCCAGTCGGCCATCTTGTTATATGGTCACTGTTTACAAGTAAACAGCAACAGCTGAGCTCCGCCGTGCCACCCTTTCCATATCAACACAACTGTAACATCACGAAAAAGAGGAAAAATCTTGAATCAGTATATTCCATGTCCATTCAGACAGGAGGCGAGGACACGCTTGCCGTTATTACATCTGCTTTTGTTTTAACACGGAAGCTATTTTTGAATGCATTCCAGTTGAGTGATGTAGATGGTCCAATCCATTCTCTGCCTGCATCTGAACTCCTTATTTAGAGTTACACGAGGTGAAATACAACATGCTTTCCAATCAGCCTTCTGCTCAACCCAGACGCCCCCGAACAAGCACTACATGTGCTATAGAAACGATAAAACTTCTGATACTTTGCATTCTTACTATTATCAGGAGACATATTTTAACAAGTAAGACAGAAACCAACCAGAACCATTATTTACAGTCCCTTTGAGGTTACATAAGATCTGTAACCTCAAAGGGACAGATCTTGGAAAGGCACATCATGTTGGAGTGCCTTTCCAACATGATGGAAAGGCACTCCCATGCAAAGGAAACATTTGTACAGAAAGGAATCAACAAGCAAACTTACAGTTCCTGTCGTAAAAAGACCCTTCGCCATTTCCAATAAGAAAAGGTCAATTACTTTTTAATGCAAGTTAAAGATTATGTTACAGGAAAGGTCAAAACAATTGCTAAATGGAGGAGGTTATGTAATGAAAGTAAAGTCAGAAGTGAATCTACATGAGACTTCATTGGCAGAGGACATCTTTTTGGAAAGAGTGTTGAGTGGATGTCAGAGGGATTAACACCAGGACTTCTTCTATGTCTAAAGCTGCACTAAACACCACAGGAAAAGCATGACTCAGAGGGCAAACTAATTAACTAATAGAACATATTGCTCTCCATATAAAGAAAAAACTTTTTGGAGGGTTGATTTTTTTTTTTTTATCAAACACATTCTACAAGGTAATCGTAGCTCCGAGATGCAAGTAGACAGCCTCTTTTCCAACTTCTAAAACATGTTAGCGTTTCACGATGCGTGTGTGCAGAGCAGAGTAGGGTGGCCTTACCAAACAAATCTCCAAACGGATCTCTCCCGCCAAAGAATTCCCTGAAAACATCCTCTGGGTTACGGAATGTGAAGCCACTATGGCTGAAGTTATCGTAATGGTTTCCTGTAAAACATTATAGGACAAAAAAAATAAAAATTAACTGCAAGACAATCTACACACATCACTGCAAATATAACGTGTCAGCTCGTCAACAAGGAACTAAGATGAAAGAGATAAGTCTCCTAATAACCATAAATAATAAATCTAAATAATAATCTTATTTTGTCATGACGGGTTAAATCTCATCAGTCAAGTCTCGAACACTGAAAGATCCTCAGCCTGTTTGAACGTTTTCTTACCTCCTCCATTGAGGCCATCTTTCCCATATCGGTCATAAAGACTCCTTTTGTTTTCTGGGAGAGAAAGAAAATTTATGTGAGAAAAGATAAACTGGAAATTTAAATGTATGACCTGCAAGATTTAATTTCGCATCAACTTTTTTTCCCCATTTTGGATACCTCCCTTTTCTTGTTAAAAAGGTTAATGTTATGTCAAACTACACAACAAGAAAAATATGAATGCCTTTCATAGCAGTGCAAAAAAAAAGTGACAAACGATCTCTCCTTCTGAGATTAAATCATGATTATATTTTAAATGTTCCTACTTAAAATCATCTTTCATAAAGAACATACCCTCAGGTTCAATGAAAATCTAAGAACTGTTTCATCTGTTTGCTCAAATATTTTTTAGCTTATATCAAATACTATTTAAATTAAATAAACAATGATTAGGGATGTTCAATTTGTTAATTTCCCATTTGTTTGCATAAATGTGAACCCCACAATAGCACCAGGGTGTTGATACCCTTTGGAAGAAGTGGTTAAATGATTCAAACAAACTCCACAGTGGTTGGTTTGTGGCGTCAACGGGAGCCGGCGTCAATCAGAAACTGAGTCAAATGCCTTCTCAGAGCCGGGTTTGCATTGCATTGTGGGTCAGGACAGTGTAAACAAACAAACAAAGGCAGTGTCAAGCTAAAAAGATAATACACCATGTAAAAAAAAAAAAGACATCTAGTCTGAAATCATACACAAAGAAATACTAATATTCTAATTAAATTCTCTGTTTTTGCTGTTGGTTGAAATACAGCACCCTCTTCCTGGATTTACATTTGGCTCCAGCGCACCGGTCACATCTGACCAATATATAGACTGAATATTCTCACGTGGCTTCTGGAGACAATGTCTGGTACGCTTCTTTTTGAAAACAAACTGAACTACTGGAAAAAGTTGCAAGTCAAACTGATCATCTGAGTTAGACTGAAATAAAAAAAATAAAAAAAGAAAACCTTAGTCTTAGACTATTTAGCCTCAAAAAGTCATTTTATGAAACTAAAGTGAAGGAAGGAATATTAAAGAGCGGCGTTTTCCCAGCAGCATAGAACAGAAGCAGAAAATCTGCAATGAGACCAGTTTTATTTCACACAAATTATGATTTTATATTTGTCTTATTCTGGAAACACAAAACAATTTAATCTAATATTCAAGTGTTATTGTTTAATATGAGAGAAAAGAAAACACCTTTACACACACACTAACTGATGACTGCGACACTGGTTTCTATCATAGTTGGCAAATATAACTACAACATCTCCAGTAAACCCAAAGAACTAGATTAACAGGTGCACGTTAAGCTATTTTTACATGACTTGTTGATAATCAAGCTCAAAACGTTGCTTGCTTGCAGTTCCAGTTAATCCTGCTTGTTAAAACACTTCCACAAGCAGTTTTCCCTGTTTTGTAATTTAGGTGCTATTGGAAAACATTTGGATTGTTTGGGAACAGCAGGATTTATTATACACAACAGTCACAAATCATCAAATTCCACAACATCCAACAAGTTCTGATGCTTAGCAAACCAATATTATAAAAGGCTTTTATATTTATCTGATAGTGAAGCTTTTTATTTTTTAACAATCAAAATCTGTAAATTTGAGGTCTATATAAAAGCCATAGAGTCCATCAGCGTTATTTTGCCACTTTCAGACATGAGTGAGACATCCAGAGACATTTTATTTATGAAACAGCTTAACAGGTTACCAAACTTTATAAACCAAACTGCTTTATAAAGCTTATAAAGCTGTCAGACTGCCTGTGTCAAATTAAAAGTAAAAATCATAATAGACTTTTTTGAGAAAAAAACAAAAAAAAAAAGATGCATCCCAGAAGTCTGACACAGTGCAATGAAAACAAAACAAAAAATAAATAAATCACAGGAACTGCTCCTGCAGGCATATTCTTTCACCACTGTGACATTGATAACTGGATTCCCTCTGTTCTTCACAAAAAACCAATAGTAGTATACCTCTTGAAAGTGCAACCAGTAATTAAAGGAACATTTGACTGCAGGTTGCATTTTTCCAAGAGAAGTGCTACTATGCTTTTGAAAAAGTTAGCAACCTCATATAACAATTGTAGAGTTGCAACAAGTAGAGTGTTGTCTTGAAAGGGATTTATGGGTCTTTTGATTCCTCTTTTTCCCTGCACAGTGTTCATTTAGTCCTTGAGCTCTTTACCCCTTTTTTATTTTGAAGAACAAACTTTTTTTTTTGAAAGTCAAATAACTAAAGACTTAAATGTATTCCCTACAAAACTGAAGAGAGGCTATAAATAAAAACTTGTTATAAAAAAAGACTTGTAGTTTATTACTAAGCAACTTTAAAGCACATTAGAAAAAAAAAAACATACCAAATCAATATTTTATAAACTGTTGTCTCCCAAACAAAACCACTTAACTTGAATAATGAGTAGAAAAGCACAGAGGGAAGAGTCAACATATCAGAACATTTGAAGTTAAAATAGACCCATCTTACCATCTGACAGGACTTCATAAGCCTCTGACAGCTCTTTGAACTGTCTCTCTGCCTCTTCCTTGTTGTCTGGGTTCTTATCAGGATGCCATTTCAATGCCAATTTTCTATAACTGTGAGGGGAAAAAGAAACAGTTAAAACAAGCAGCATAGCATATAATGCACATATATGCCCCCAAAAAAACCCCACAAATAATACAGAGGTGGGACAATCAGCTGCATGGGAGGTCTACAAATCAGTCAATCAGAGATGAGAATTGGCCACTTTTACATCACTCAGTTTATCCACTGAATGCATCACAACAAAGAATTCCCACCTTTCTTGGTCTACAAACACATCAGCGACCAGCATTTATTTCACACACTTTTTTTGCACTTAATAATATTGGAAAAAAAAGATACACATGCAACCTTTACTTTGATACATAGCGTAATTTAATATTGACTTTAAAACCGATACTTGTATCATGAAACTTGAAACCAAAAGTCTTTGTTCTCACACACACTGTCCTCAAAAAACAAATGAGCAGGTCGGACATTACAGAAAAACAGAAGTCATAACATTTTACTTCAAAGAAAATAACACATTTTTATGAGGTAATTAGTTTTTAAACAACTTTGTAAAAGCATTGTATGATAACACCTATATCAAAAATAACTGCATTGACAAATTTTAAAGAAAATTGGACAAGATGGCAGAATTAGTTCATTTTAAACAAGAATTAATACTGCTGTTAAAATAACAGATTATTACAGTTATATTATGTGTAAGATTAATTTATTGCCAGATAAGTTTATATCAGCATTTATCTAAAAACAATTGCTGTTTGACAAGTAGTTTTTTGCTCTTTTATCCCTCATTTCATTTGATCACATTTTTTTATACAAATCTGCCATTCCAAACAGTCCCAAATTTAATTTTGAGACAAGTTGGAATCTCTTGCTCTTTAATGAAAAAGGCTATTCACGAGTAAGAAAACATCTAGGATATTTGCCAGTGTTTCCAGGAGTGAATGTACAAGCAGGTTCACTCAGAGGTCAGACAGAACAGTGTTCCAATTAAGTACACACACACACTCACAGAAAAACACAAATGCAGCTTAACCTGTACATGCCTATCAGGAAGCTAAAAGTCCGTGTTAGTACAGTTGGATGAAGACTAAATATGTATAACTTGTTCAGTCTTGTAGGGATTGTCAGGGAAAACCTTCTTCCCCATCTAAAGAACACATTGCAGTGCAGACCCACAACATCTAGATTAAAGTGTACAAAGTTGTCTTGAGTTGATGCTTTACTTTATGGTGGTACATCTGATATGGAATGCAACTCCATTCCAGGATGGTAGAAAAAGAAAAAAAAAAAAAAACAAGCTTCAACCCCTAAAATAAACTTCTATGCATTCTGACCTCAATGAGCTACAGGAATGTTGGAAACATAAGGAGGCCAAAATTCCTCCACAACACTGCTAAGATCACACAAACCACAAAACCTTTTAATTTATGACCTGTACAGATTTCACACAGTCCTTCCATCTTACTTACTGCAGATCATTTCAGACTGTACTTAAATAATTATACAACTCGTTAAGAACCAGATGATTTCGTTTGTCACATGTGTAAAATACATCCCTCTATGAAGAAATGCACGTTCAAGTCGGGGGCTTGTTTGGAGGCAGTGACCATGACGACGTCAGACCCAAATGGATAGAAACAGCTCCCCTCCCCTCCCAAGCTGATTTAACAAAGACAGACTGAACTGCATTGACCAGCAGAGTGGGCCTTGTAGAGCGGCTTACGCTGCATCAGCCGTTTGTTTCTAAGCCCAGCAGCAGCAGAAACACAGAAGCTGCCGATAAGACAAGGGACTTAAAAAACGAACGGGGGTCTGTTGGTGGTGGTGGGTCATACTATTCAGGGGATTCACTCTCTTTGGTGAACAGGTTTTGTGCTCACATCTATATTGTAATCTGTCTTATTATCTTGCTGTCAAAAGCCTGTTTGAGTGGTCAGAGGCCAGACCAGGTCAAACAAAGCAGACTGCTTGATAATTGTGCAACATCCAAATCAGTCAGTTCACCAGGTGGAAAAAAAGGCAGCATGTGCAAACCTTATCAGTGCAATCTACATTCCACTGAGGGCAGTTGCTCTTAGATACATCATGTAGCAAGGATGAAACAGTTGCTGGTCTTATTGATGAAAAAAAAAAAAAGTTTAATCAAAATTTTGTTAGAAATGCAGTTTCAAAATTAAAACTTAATTTTCCTAGCAATCCAATAAGATAATTTTTTTTTGTTTTTTAACTGACCCCCAAACACGTCATTCAAACACAATCCGAGTGACCAAATCCTGAACCTCAACAAGAGTGGTGGAGTTATTCTGATGTGGATTCCTTATTTTTAAACAATATCTAAACAATGTCACAATTTTATGTTTTCAAAATATCATGCAAGTGGCGGGCTCTGATTCAATCAGCACTTCTTCAATAAACTCCAGACTGGATCTGAATTTGTGAGGCATATAAATTATAAAAACTGATGTTCGATATGGTAAAGACACTAAATAAACCAGTACCTAGGTTAGTCTCGTTTTCTCTTCCTCAATCAACAGCAGACATTGCTCCATAGTAGGCAGGAGCAGCTTTTGTTTTCTCTAACTTTCCATAGAAACATCCAATTACTACTAATGGGGCTTTCTTCCCTCAATAACAGCTTCTACACCAAAGAGTGTGGTCAGATAACGCAATGTGCAATTATCAAGAAAAAGATCAAGAATTCAGCATGAAAAAGTCACATTGCGATAATTTCTCTGTGCATCACAAGTTTAGCAAATAAACAGTTTTTCCAGAATGTTTATAAAATATCAGTGGCAAATCAGAGATTTTGTGTCATGGGGCAGTGTAAAACGTATCGACTCCAGAGATAACTATACCAGTTCTACGTGATAAAACTTTCTGTAAATTAGTGCTGGCTAATCACATCAGTGACTGATCAATTTTCACCAGACAATATATTCCACAGCCAAAAGTTTTACTTTCACCAATTAATTTTCTGCTTTAAAAGAAATACTCTTGTCCTTTCCAGCTATGGTGAGATAATCGCTGTGATAAGATTAAAAGAGATTATTTTAAAAAAGCATTTACAACTTCTTTTAGGTCTTTTTTTAGGCAACTGTCTGGTTGTGACTGCTGTTACAACCCCAAACAAAAACACTGCTTAAAAAAAAAAAAAATTATAAAAAAAGACCTACACTTTGTCAAACTTTTCACAGTAAAAATAAATTTCCATCCTTATTTCTAGCAGATGACTAGGTTTTATTTCTTTCCTTAACATTGTTATAATTCCTCAACTCTACAGATGCCTTTTCCTTATCGGAGCATCTGTTCACATAAAGCCAGGGAGGAGAAACAGTTAGTTTGAACTGTACTGGTCACTAAATGACTCAAAACTCCTCATCTTTCCTTTGTGCCAGCTTATCCAAGTACAGGCTGCATTATTTCCTTATTACATACCATAAGAGGCTGACAAATTGTAACATCAGCAGAAAGCAAAAAATAAATACAAAGCAGCAAACACTCAAGCACTTACGCTTTTTTGATGTCCTCTTGCGATGCATTCCTTTGGACTCCCAATATCTGGTAGTACTCCACCATGGCTGTCTGTTTTTGTGCTGATTTACTTCAGGCTCTTCTGACTGGCCTCTGTGGGACGAAATATGCTTTGTTAGGAACTAAGAGATTAAATCAAGCTCAACAAAAAGCAAAAGACCAAGGTCATGTGTGACCAGCAGGATTCCTACACTCCAGAACAGAGAGAAGAAACATATTTTAAAGGATGGAAAAACCCAATGGTGTTGCTCTGTTCTGAACCAACAATGCTGGAAGGATGACAGCTTAGCTACTAATGCAAGCCAAGCAAAATGACACTACTGAAAACATCCTTCAAGCCTGAGGCTATAAGAGACTATGAAAAATGTTTCCCTTTAATTTTTGAAGTTCGCTGTACAGCCATAAATCAAGAAGTTATGAAACTCCTGAAAAACAAAAAAAAAACAAGCCAAAACAAGTCTGATGCAAATCAAGAGACTATCAGATTGAGATTTTTCACTCAGCGTGAACCAGCATATAAATCTGCTTCCTTTACATAGCAACAAATCTACATTTAAGCTTCCAACTACAAAACTGGGACAGATTTAACTTTATGCGGCTGCTACAGTTTACATGACAAAGTACTTTCAAGTTCAGTAAAACCTTAACCTAGAAAAAAAAAAAAAACACGAAGTGTGTTTTCCACAGATGTGAGAACCACACACTTTATAGGCAAACTCCAAAACTCACTTTTGATTATGAAAGACGTCCTCTAAAAAATCTTCAAAAGTTAAACAACCCAGAGAGTCGGACATGAGCGCACGGTGTTCTGTTTGTTTGCTATATATAACCTGTGGCCTTTGCCGTTAGATTGTGTTTGGGTTATTTGTGGGGAGCTGGGGGCCGTTTGGCACGTGTTGATGCCAAACACCGACTCCAGCTTGGAAAACAGTCCAGGCACTGACCTCTGTGTTCTGACGGCTGCAGCGGGGTGCACATTCAGACTGAGCTCTTGCCTTTGGTCAGATAAACTTACCATCTACTGATAAAACATTAATCCGTCAACACTGATCACCTTCACGTCCCAATATAGACCATCTAAATTTAGAGACATGACCCAGAAAGTGATTCTTTTCTTGTAAGACAGACTTGTCCCTTTAAATGTGTCTTTTCCCCAGAGAATGTAGCCATAGATCCATTAAACCACCATATGCTGTCGTATAATGGAAAATAGTAACTCCAAGCTAGCTTATTGTTCTGCACATTGCATATGTTTGCACACCTGGTGATGTAAGCCTTTGCGTAGCATTACACTCAAACTCCAGCCAAAGTCCTTTAAATTGCTCCAGATTTACTTAATACGACACTGCATAAACACATGGTTTTATGTGTTTTGTTGTGGAAATTTCTGTTATCAAAAAATGAGAGTGTGTTCCAATAACTAGAGAAAGATTATTCTTTTATTTTTATTCAAAGGCAAAAGCGTGCGAAGACCCATCTCACAGAACACAGTCAAGAGCCCCCAACACCACAGATCACATGATTATATAGTCACAGCAAAAAAAGAACACACCCCAAGTCTGAACTTATCTCCATTACCAGGTGGATAACAGCCACATCTTTATCCACTGTCATGAAACTGCCCCTCCTCTCACTGGAGGAAACAATTTTTAGGTAAGACTTTTTGTTGGAGACAAACACATGTATGGCAGGAAATGAGAGCTGACAAGGATTCCAACAGAAACTTCTAGTTAATTTTTAGCAGTAACTCATAGCTGCAGGCTCGAACAGAAACTTCTAGATTTTCTCGATCAGTAACAGAACAATAAAAACATTCATATACATAATATTGTCAATCCAAACTTAGATAGTTAAAATGAAATAAAGAAGTAAAGTTAAGTAAATTAAGATGAAACAAGATTAAAAATGAAATTTTCTTTTTATATGAAAGAAACGCACAGATGTTGAAGCTACTGTTTACGACATAGTAATTAAGAACATAACCTCAGTAACATCAATCATGTTTAATTTAAAGGCATCAAATAAGACGTTTTTTGGAAATGAGTTAATCTTACTTTTATAAGTCACTTAAAAGCAACAACTTCACATGTTCATGAGATCTGCACCATGGGACAAAAGTTCACACAGGGAACTCAACAGCATAGTCTGATCTCAATGTTCTTTATTTTATGCACCAAAATGTGAATCAAACACTTCCAGGCTTGTTGAGCAGCAAGAGATTAAAACAACATCTGCTCAAGACTTTGTTCAGCTGAGTTACACTGGTGTGCCAAATGAGTTTCCCCTTTGAGGGGTGACATTATGTAACCAGTTGCATTAAAACTTAAAATAAGATTTGAGTCAGCATTTCAACTTTGCCTTTAAATGAAAACAATGCAAAGAAAAAATTACTTTGTAACATTCTGATTTGTTAGTTCACCATTATTTTGTTTCTGCCAATGTGTTTCTAAACTCTAGGAGCACAAATGCTAAATAACCAAGACTTTGTTACAAACTAAAAATCTGGAAACACTGAATGTGTTAAGTTAATTACATAAAAGTTATTATTCCTCCCATTTAAGCCATATCTATGCAACTCTTTATATGTTTGTTTGTTTGTTTTTAAGTAATCTGGTTAGTCCTGAAATGCAACATGTGACTGGGAGATATCCAAGTCTATATTACAACCGCTTGTCATCACTGTAATTAAGGCTTTCCCAATATATATTTATTTTAATAGAGTCTCAAAAACTAAATGTATTTTATCCATAAAATTGTTTTCTTGATAGAAATGACTGCTCAGGTCCATAAAACATCAATAAAAATATACATCATTGGTCAAAGATGAGACTCAACCCTTTACAGTCCATTATCATTAAAACATCTACATAAACACCCAAGTTAATTATCTGCAGGTGACTTTCAGGTTTTATCAAGACTAAGATATCTGATAAGAGTTCATTTGTTTCCCCCAAAGACATGAAAGTTTTTAATTTAATAATAAGTTTCCAAGATTTCAACCCGAACTCCTAATGTTTTTCCGACAACGTGACTGACCTCATAAACAAGTAGAAGAGGAGGTTTGTCTGTGCTTGAAAACATCCAGAACACCACAGTAAATGTGACATTAACTAGGCAAGAGCTCTGCACAAAACAACAGGGAAGACCCAACACAAACCACAGCTGACAGAGAAGAAAACCAGGTGACTGCGAAGAACACCACAATAAAACCCACGCCCTTCACCTGAAATGATTCAGGCAACGAGAGCTTGGGAAAACAGAAAAGAGAAACTCCTTTGGGCTGGATTTTGCCATCAACTTTCACTGTTTAACTGTGGCATCAGGGTAAAGATGAAATTATTAATATCATCAAGACACTTAATTTGACCAAAAAAAAAATCACAAGGCAAAAAATAAGGAAGTTTCAGGCCTTGAGGAAATAAGTCATGCAACACGTAATATTCAGTTAAGAGTTTTACTGTCTGTGATAAGGAAATGACGCACTAAAATAATATCAAAGTCATTAAACTGGGAATCATGTGAACACTGCATTTCAACTGTAGACTTCATAAGCAGTTTTCTATCCAAATAAAATTAGATCTGATGAAAAACTTAAGTGAGCAGCTGTACAACTAAACATTAAAAAAAAAAAAGATAAACGTTTTCGACATATTTGTGCATTTAAAGTTTTCTATTATCTATTAATGAAACAATAACTTGCTATAAACACAAGAAAACAAATTTGCCATAATGTGCTCCAAGAACCCTACTTTATAAGGCCTGGTTCAAAATTACTTTTAAACATTTTAAAATAATTGCTGTAAATGCCATAACATTCCCTCTCCACCCACCTTCCTCGCCTGTTGGTGGTGGCCAGAAGGGCTGATGGCGCAAAATGGCTGCCTCACTTCTTTAGACTGTCCCAGGGCAGCTGTGGCTACAATCTAGTAGCCTACCATCATTAGCGTGTGAATGTGCCCTTTGAGATCTCAATTTGATATGCCAATGGAATCATAAATAAAACTGATTATTATTGCACATCTCCTTGACAATTTCAACTTTCCAGTTGGATCAAACAAGGTTTCACAGGAAAGTTATTTTTTGCCCTTTCCAGTTATACCAGTTACTAAGATAAGCACTCTTTAAATGTTTTACACATGAAAACATTTGCTGACAAATAAAATCCAACTAATATAAGAAAAGTTTATTTTAAAGCAGAAGAAACAAATCATAAGAATTCATTTCAATGTATGAAATTTTTATACGAGAAATGTTGCTCAATTTTTTTACTCACCTCAAGCAAATTAGAAAAGTTAGAAAATGTAAATATCCCAAACATCATTTTCAGGATTTGTAAACATCCTTAAAAAATTAATCATCTGATAATTCATTTTTACCCTCATATTGCTATTGGGATCAGCTCTTTTGGGGCTTTTCTCGGTAGGTAAACATAAATAATACACTTATTTGGATTGGCATTGATACAAGAAAAACATTACAAGAAATGGTGATGCCCCAAATATGAAGGACTGGTATGAAATATTTTTATTATGGAAGAAACAGGAAAACCAGAATAAACAGTGATATTATTGAAAATACTAGATTAATAAAAATAAACTGACAGATTAAATGCTAAATTCAGAGTTGATGAATCACTATCATTTGTTGAAACTTAATAATTCCCCCAGGGACTCTGTCGCCAATAGCAACTATCCTTGTTAACCTATAGTAATTTTAATCACTAAATGTTAAATGGAAAACCACTAAATATGTTCAGGTTTTCTGAAAATTAGCACAAACAGGCCAATCACACGCCTAAAATAGCGTGTTAGCACATAAAATGCGGTCGATCAGATACAGAAACTTCTAGAAAGTCTCAGCTTGAAACGCACTTTGCAGCAGAAACGATTTGCGACACACCAATTAAAAATAAACAACTCTACGCAAAAAATAAACGACCTCAAAAAGTAAAGTCATGGTAATTTTAACATTAGACTGTGGACGTTGTCTTGCTAACAATAGCTTTACCCCAAGCTAAAGGACATTATGAGCCAAAACATGAACTTGAGGTTCTCGTAACCTGCGCAATAAACACTACTTACAAACACAGTTTAAACAGTTGCTGATAGTTACTAGCTAACTGTAGAACAGCTAATGCTATTTAGTTAACAGTCGTGGCTAGTAATAGCAATTAGCTTGATTTGCTAAACCGTAGAAGACCCCCCGCGGATTCCGAAAACCAACTGTATGGGTGCAGGCGTAAAGTGAAATGGGACATAAAAAGCCGTTAATAACTTAAGTATATTATCAACGACAGCACAGGGGACAATACGGCATCACAATATGACTCTATGCGGCACGGCAGGTTTTAACAGATTTTACAAAGGCCGATCCCAGCCTTAAGGCGTTTAATGTTCCGTAAAAAAAATAAACAAGGTCATTTTTACAATACATACCTCTGAAACAAAGATGTCCACTTTAATGCCCCCTCTCTCTTATTGCTGTTCAGACTATTTTTTTTTTTCCTGAGAACAGAAACTGTAGCTGCAGTCGGCGGCAGCTGGTTAATAATGATGGTGGAGGTTTTTTGGCCTTGCCCACTAGCTGCGACTGCTGCTTTCAGGTGCTGTCGGAAATCCAACAATCGGCCTTTTTACGGGTGTCCTTTAAGATGTACTTTTGCAGCTGTAAAAATATTCATAATATATCTCGAATCACAAATCTAGAAGAACATACAATTTGCAATAAAACCCAATATAAATACCTTACACGAAAGAAGAAATTATACGACTATTCTAATGCAATTTTGATTATGTTGCATTTAATTTCCAATGTTGAGTTCGATTATTGTCTTACCATCGATAAGAATTCATTAGGTTTGTACAACAACAAAAATACAAAGCATAATTTTGTTCTGCAATCTATATTTACGAGGAATATCTAAAGGTAGCACGTCTTTCAGCGTCCACACAAACGCTGCGTCTCCGGTATCACTGACCTGCTATTCACTGTGGAAATTAATAAAACATCTTGCAGTGGAGGTACATTGGGGGTTTAAACCTAATATTTTTAAATGGAGTTACCTACTTAAAACAATATATCGTTAATAAAATTTAGTTTATCATAGGAAGGAACAGACGCTATTCGACATGGACGAAGATGGTGCAAATGGTGCGCCATCTATTGACAGATTAAGAAAACAATACTTGTGTATAAGGTGAAAGACTTGATGGCAGCATTGCTTCGTCTCATGTCTCCAGTCAGGAGTGGACACAAAACCTGCTCCTCACATCAGCGCGGCAAAATTTGATCAGAACTTTCTTTTCTGCTGCATCGAGGGCTTCGAGAAGAAATCGTCTGACACATGGTTTTCTTCTTGTAGCTAAAAAAATTGGAAATGCTTCAAATGTTTTCAACTACCAAATCAGCCACCAGATGGCAGTATGCCATAAGCAAAAACAGAATAGCCAAAATACACATTTAATTTCAGCTAGCAGTTACTTGTAGATATATCTATGCTTACATAGTTTTCAGGACAAAATGTTCAAATAGCATTTTCAAATCTTGATGGTCTAAGTATATTTTCAGAGTTGCTAATCAGGTGTAGATTCTTCACATCAGACTTCTTCAATCTGTTCTGGACTAAAACTTAAACAATGGTGCATTTCATTTTTAACATGTATTGGCTTTTTATTAGATTAAATATAGCCATTTTAACCTACTATTTTTATTATGGATCATGGTTTTATTCTTTTATGAGACCGCTTGCTGTTTTGAGATGTCGTTTGTTTTGATTTTGGTTCTTGTGTAAAGTACTTTACATTACTTTGTGTATCAATGGTGCTAGCCCTTTTTATAAAAACAAAAGAAACAGATGTTTTCTCTCAAGTCAGATCAACAAACATCAGACATCCCCTTAAAAAAAAGTATATACTGGAGAAGATTCATAACATCCTGCATTAACGTTGTCAGTTACAATCCATCACAAGGTAATAGACCTAAATAAATCTCACAGTAATTGAGATAAATCCCTCATTTCAACGACAAGTCCAGTTTTTAAGACCCAATTACCACTATGAGTTCTCTGGCCCAGTTGAAGAGTAGAGGATCCGGCGTCGACACAAGAGGAGACGCTGGTCATTTCAGCTGAGCAGGGAGTGAGAAAGAGAAGGATAGGATGGAGAGATGGACTCGGTCCAAAAAGGAATGGATGTCTTCCCGGGCCGTGCTGCATCGGGGGGGCAGCGAGATTTATGATAAACGCACACAATCTTAATTTGTGCTCAACCCGATAATGCATCTCAAGGCCAGAACAGTTCTGCTCAGTGTTTCTTAACTGGATGTTTCTTTAATTATATGTCAGAGGCCGTAAAACTCGGAGCGGAAATTTCCCCACAAAGCACCGTTTTATGTCTCGGTCATTACTGTAAATTACAAGTAACAAGAAAAACTGGACGGCTAATGGACGGAAAATGCAAAAAGAAAAGCGGATTTATTCATATCCGTATTCACTCTCTCCACCCTGTTGCTACACAGGTCATCAGTAGGACACAAGCCTTCATGTGCTGATCAGGCAAAAAAAAAACTGTTCACCTAAGCGGGTACATGTGGGAACGGAAACAAACCTGTACAAATAACAAATACATGACTCATACAAGAGCGGTTTAAAACATATACATATTCACAAAGCCGTAATCATATAATGCTTTCCTCTAATTTATCCCAGCAAGACTAGTCTTCTCGAGATTTCAGACACTGTGTGGAGAATAGTTTTTAGACATAAAACGTAACAAGTTACAGTGCCTTGCAAACGTTTTCATAGCCCTTAATCTTTTCCATATTTTACCATGTTACATGTTGTATGTCGTTCATTGGGTTTTCTGTGACAGAGCAACACAAAATATCTCATACATGCATTTGTTTTAAACTCTTTTCACTCCAGTAACCTTTAATAAAGCCCAGCGAAATCTTCAAAATGCCTCAGAGGTTTGTTGGATGACAGTGATCAAACAGCCTCATAAAGACTAATTGATTAATAGAAAAGGGATGAAACTGTAGAGAAATGAAGGATTTTTTGTGGCCTTCATTTTTGTGAATGAAAAGCCACAAAAAATCTGAGTAGTAGTAATGGAGCACTGGTAACTCTGGGGGAGCTGCAGAGATCCAATAGAGCAACTATTAGGTATATTGTCTGCAAACTCAGCCTTTATGGAAGAAGAAAAAAGCCACAAGAAGTCCCGTTTGCATTTTTCCAAAGGCCTTTAAGGGCTTGTGGGACTGTAGGACATGTAGGCAAACATGTGAAAGAAGTTGCTCAAATCAGATGAGACAAACACTGAACCTTTTCAGAAAAATTAACTACGCATCATCCTGAACACTACATCCCCACAGCAAAACATGATGGGAGCAGCATTATACTATGGGATGTTTTACTAGACAGGAGAGCTGATCAAATTTTATGCAATGATTAATGGGGCTACATGCAGAGAAGTCCTGGAGGAAAAACAGAAGATGGAAGAAGACTCGGGTAATCTACCAGCAGAACAAAAACCTTATCATAGGGAAAGATACAGCATAAAGCCAGAACAAATCATATTCATGGTTTAGAGTGGCCTAGTCAAAGTCCAGACCTAAGGATAATTGAGAATCTGTGGAAAAACTGGAAAATTGATGTTCACAGACACTCAATACAACCAGATGGAACTTGAGCTATTTTGTAAAAAAAGAAAAAAAACAAAAACAATTGGTTAACTGAACTAGGAGAACTGAATACAAATGCATGCATATTTTTTTAGATCTAAAATCTTCTTACATTCTTATCCTTCCACTTAATTATTCCTTACTTAGTGATGAATAAAATGCATAACAGTTCGTTTTAATAAAATGGAAAAAATTTGTGGGGTATAAATACTATTGCAAGGCACAGTTACTTAGAAATGACAAAAACTTGAATTTCAAGGACCTCTACACAAAAACACTTTGTTAGCTTTAGGCAAAGATGGTCCCTCTCAGCAGCCTATGGTGCACCACAAGCTGCCATATTGCCTTTTTAATACAACACCACTTTCTCTTTGGTGGAAAAACAATAGTTCATGTCATTAAATGACACAATGAGTTGCCATTGCTCTTGCTTACCGTTATCTGCATTTAAATGTCAGATGCAACACTGATCTTCTGTATGGTTCTCAAAAATGATTAAAAATGTCCTAAAACCAAGGGTTTAAAAGAAAACATCCCACTAAGTCTCTCCCTTTTTTTTTTCTTTTACTTGGCACTCACACACACTGACAGAAACACAATAATCAATCAGTGCATTTTTTTTTTGCCTTCTCTCTTCCATTTAGAGTCTTTTACTCTAAAGCCACCTCAGTGGCGTCGGGTCCGCCGGCACTGAAACGGACAAACTTTTTGTCCCGGCTCAGCTGAGCTCGAACCCAGCGCTCGACTCGATGGCATATAGCAGCTTGCTCCTCATCAGGTGTTGGTCGCAAAACTCTGGGAGCTTGAGCAGGTTCATGCAGGTGCTGGCTGTAGGCAGGCGCTCCAGGTCACTTCCACCGTTGTGAATGCAGAAGGCTGGATAAAGCTCCTGTAGGCAAAAAAAAAATAATTACTGATTACATATATTTGAGGGCAGCTGAAATATCTCTGGATGTTTCTAATCCAATTATAAAATAATAATATATTTTTTTGTTGAATTTGCCTGCTTATCATAGCTGCATTTCGTTATAGTGCGTTCACTGATTTTTTTATTTTTATCTGGGTAGTCACCCATCAGGGCTTATCTAGATGGAATTTTGACAGTTCTACTCACCAGCCAGTTTCTTGGTGCTTCTAAGTAAAATGCAATTCTTGCCAGCATCCTGGAGTTAGTGGGTAAAGTACACAACTAATAAAAAATATTAAAGCCTATTTAGGTTTGATTAAATATTTATTGCACACGTTGATTGTGTATATCTTCCTAAACGTCTTTTCGATCCCAGTGACGTCTGGAGTTAATTAGCTGCGTGAGGTGGACCAACGTCATCAGAGCCAGACGGAGAATGAATCAACACGTGTCGGTAATGATCCCAATTTCCAAACCCATCCCGATTAGGCAATAAATGTCAAATTCCACAAGGGATTAAATGTGTAAAGAGCCAAACGAATAAAGCCAAAGTATAAATTTAGGAAATCAGCTTAGTGCTTTGAAAGATATTGAGGGGGGAGATGGGCTCACTGGTTGACCCTTGGCTGAGACGCTAAAAGGATAGTCGTTTCATGTTGTCCATCTGGCATTTTTTTTAAAATCAAACCTTGCAGCTGATGAGGCCACTTCATCTGTAAACTGTGACACTGACGGTTTCCATCATGGACAAACTACTCCGCCCTGATTCCATCACGATATTTAACGTTAGACTATATGTCCCACTGGCTATACTTACCCAATTAAATGGCCCTTCAGGGGCTTTGCCGTAATGACCCCATTTTTCTGACAATTACCGTATTAAACTATCATTGCCTATTGAAAAAGTATCATTACCACAACTATCATTTTGAGGAGAGAAAAAAAAAAAGACAGCTTCCATCATCTTTTTTAAATGGCTTCTCTTGACAGAGCTATTTCTCCTCTAATGAATCCTGGGCAGTTTTCACGACAGCTAATTAAGGCTTTGCTGGCTTGAGCCGAGGGCCAGGTCAGGGGTCACCCCCCCACAAATTACCACCCTTTAAGTCTCAAGTGAGGCATCTGTGTGGGAGGGGCGGTGTATCTGAATGCTGGCCAAAGTCAAACTTAGTAAATGAGAAGGGAGGGGATCATTTAAAGCTTGAAGGATTTAAAGTTTAGTGTTGTCACTCCCAAGTTTAAAGCAACACAAATATTTTCTTGACTAATGGCAGTGAGAACAAAACTTAATCACAGTCATATTTAATAAATTAGAAGAAGCATTTCAATTAGGCTAATTTGTCAGATTAGAAGTAGCTTTTAAAAATAAAATTTAAGCAGGTATTAAACATACTTTTCATTAAGCCCATATTTCTGTCTTGAAAATGTTGTTTATCGGTCTGATATAGTACTGTAACTCTAAATAATGCGTTTTTATTAAATATGTACAGAAAATCACCATAATTAACAGAAAAGAAGGCTTGAAAACAGTGTGCAATTAATCTGTGTTTCACTTAGTGAATTGAGTTACTGTAATGAATGAACTTTCAATGATATTCTAATTTATGAAATACAAGTACCTTACAGTGCTTTGCAAAAGTATTCACACCATTAAATTAAATTTTTTAAGCTTTTTTGACAAACACAAGCTGTTTCCATCCAACTGTCACGTGAATTTTAAGCAAACCTTTAAAAGTGTCACAAAAAACAAAATGCAAATTAGACGTGTTTCCATTTACTGGTTGAGGACAAATTAACCAGGCTACACAAAGCACAACTTCATTAGATGTCGACATTACACATGGATGTAATAAACAAGATGCACAGGTTGCAAACTTGCACAGATCACACATATCAGAAAAATATAGTTCTCCCCTGTGAGATGGAGTTTTAGAGTTTCATGTCTATGATAAGACAAAGACCCACCAGTGGATAGGAGTGTTTGCCACATCATATCTCATTCTGTAAGTGTGTTTCCATCTCCCCTTTAGAAGATTGACTCGTTTTCGCAAAAGCCAAAAACCACTTCAAGAGAGAGTAAAAACGTTTTTTGCTAAACTGACACTTATTTCAAATTTAGCCATTTCCGTCAACCCTTTCTAATGTGATACTTCAAAATGCGCATAAAAATGCTTTTTATTAGAAAATAAAAAAATTTAAATTATGTATTACTTTCCTTCCTCACAATTATGCAGTACTCTGTGTTGGTTTATCATATCAATTCCTAATTACACACATTAAAGTTGGCTGTAATGAAAGAAATGTGAAAAAAATTCATGAGGTATGAATACTTATGCAATGCACTATAGACTTGCAGCTCCTGGTGGGACAAAGTGTGGCATAAAAACTCCTTAAGTCCTGACCAACACTTTCTAGCATTTCACTGTACCTTTCTAAGTGTCCCATAAATCAGGTCAATGAAAAACCTGAATGGCTTCCAATTAGGACATCGTTTTAGATATAATCTGCTGTAATGACTCAAGACTTTTAAAATGATATTCAGAAGCAGACAGACATAGTTTCGAGGCAATTTATCTCCGCGGCTATTGCTGCTTTCTGCCACGTGACCCAATCGGAAAAAAGGTGAAGAGTTTAACCATCTACCAACTTCAGAATGACAGTATTTGTCCAGCCAAGGTCTCCAGACACACACAGAGCTGCAGACAGACTTCTTCCACAGAGGAAGGTCACGAACTATAGCACAATAGCGAACGTGGTGATAAGAGTTCACCGCAGAGACCTTCTCTAAGCACAACTAATAGGAAAATGATCATTATTAGGGTTCTTATCAGTCTGGGTATTTTCATAAAGGCATATTAACTGAACTTCTGTCTGGTTTGGAGACCTGCTTCAAATAGGAGTAAACTTTGGGATGAAAACATACAGGAAGTAAAAGAGGAAGTCTGAGTCTGGAAGATTGCTCACCTTAAAGCCTAGCAGTGGAGGTCTGGAGCAGCTGGTGACAAACTTTAACAGTTTGCGCTTTTCTTCATCTGTAAATCCTTCGACCACTTCCCAGAAGATCTGAATAACAGGATGGTTAGCAGAGTATCCACCTAAAAGAGATTATTGAACAGAAACCATATTACTACCTCATGTTGTCCATGATCAAAGCATAATTAAAGAAAATAAGTGAGCATAGATTTATGAAAACTCTACAAATGCAACACATGAGATGTACGTCAGCTTTGGGCCTTAAAGTCGATTAAGAGTCCATAATCTAATTTTACAAAAACAAAGACATGCAAAAACAAAATTTACATTTTGAAAGAGATATCTGAGCATTTGCTAAAAGGTTCCAATAGTATTGTGGAGCTTATTTTTGCAATTAGATAATTTTTTGTACTCATTCCTTCAGTTTTACTTGCAAAACACATGTGGTTTATCCACACTAATCTAATAATGCAACAAAATAAAACAGAGGGGTTCAATTTAGACCTCTTTGTTAGCTCAGCCAAAGAGTTTTTAAATGTGTATTTTCATAAAAAATAAATAAATAAATATCTAGCCTTCAAACAAGGGTTCAACAAAGCTTTTAAAATTAAGCTGACACTTGATCTCTTCCTATGTAATATCTATGAGATTGTTTACATAGCTCAACTCCCATAATTTTGGCAACATTCACCTACCTTACTGCATTCTGAAAGTTTTCCTAATATTGTGCAGCCCTAATAAGAACCTACCTGAATAGTTTGTGAAGTTTTTCAGATCATCGAGACAAATCGGAACATGCGCCCCAGATATCAGCACCTGTCAAGATGAGGCAAGAAACATGTTTTTTAGATATAGGCTATAAAAAAAATAAAATCTAATCTTTGTTTGGTTCAGTAATTCAGCACCTGGATTTCCTGCTGATCAAACATACGCAGCCACTCAAGGTTGACCACATTGGCCAGACCCTGTCTGAAGGCCAGGCAGTGAGGCCTGATCTGTTTGTTGAGCCTGTAGTCAGCCACTAAATGGATGTAAGCTATCCGGTTGGCTGTGGTCACCGGGATATCTTTTCCTCCTGGCTTCAGTTCCACCACCTGGAACAGACACAAACGAGGTATTTACGGAGCTGTAGTCATTACCGGAGTTATAGATAAATCTCCATGAATTCAAACCTAGCACATCTGTTGCTGAGCTCAGGTTGAAAAATGCTTTAAAAGATATTTGTTCATCAAACCTACAGAAAGCACTAATAAGAACCCCTATGATGCATTCTCAACAAAAACACTAAGCTTCAGTGCAGCAATGCTGAGAATACACTGGCATTTAATGTAATGGGGTCCATCTAATCTGTTCATTGCCGTAGTGCTGCAAACTCCACCTTTCAGGAATCCATTTTCTGCCTTTTCTCCCTCCCACCAGATTCTGATTATGTGCTAATGTAAGAGAATTACTGCTGTTATCTTGCTTGCTTTGGCTATCTCACAAGGGCAAATGCAGGGCAGGCTGCTCCCGGGTGTGCCTAATCTTCCACAAATTGTTTTCCCCTATTGCGCTCTATTTGGTGACCAGAAGGGCCACATTGTAACTCTGCTGTTTCAGGTGTTGTTTGAGAAGAGCTAATAAGACACGTTAAGGTCCTGAGCAAACAGGGGCTCCATGTAGAGATCAGGTCTGAGCACAGCTTTGGGGAGAGAAGGAGACATGCTTAAGAGCTGTTGGCTGCTTCTGTCATGCGTGGTGTGAGATAATTTGTGGAGCGAAAGGCTGGCCGGAACGGTCAACAGAGCCGCTGCGTCCTCTGCACTGCAGCAGGGCTTGGAGCGACAGCGGTGACGTGCTTTATCTCTGTCAGGGCTGAGAAGTGGTGCATCAGGCGGGAAATGAATTATTAACGCCACAAAGAGAAACCAAACAGAAGAAAGAAACAGAGCTGAAAAATAAACACACAAGAGCCGTTTGTCATATTCGGTCGGTCGAGTTACCTGAGCTTCTCCCAGATCGTTGTTGACCACAGTGAAGTTGAGGCCCAGCTCTTCCACATCCCCCTCGTAGCTCTTGAGGAACAGAAGGTTGCGATACATCTCAGGGTCTAAAGAGGCAAGGTGGTGGATGTCCACATCTGCACTGGTTCCCAGAAGTTTGGACAAGAAGAAGCTGGCAAAGGGCAATTCTACCAGCATGTTCTCGTAGAGTGCCTGAGGAGAAAGACAGACATTAGTAACAAGGCCCTCAAAGTTTTTTTCATTTTTTTTTTATTTTGTCATGTTAAATCCTCAAAATGTAATGTTTTTGAGTGAATGAGCCAATACAAAGCAGTGCCAGACTGTGCATGGTTTTCACATTTCTTAAAATAATAATCTGGAAAGTGTGGTGTGTAAATTAATTCAACATCTCTGAATTCTGTAGAAACACCTTTATAGTGCAATTCTCCAACCTCTGAGGACTTTTCGCTTTTATTCCTAAAGGCAATTGGTTGCACCGGATTTTATTTAGGTGCATCAAAATGAAAAGAATTGGTAACAATCACTTTTTCTACTCTGCAATAGTGCACTATTTTGAGTTGATCCTTTGCATAAAACACCCTGAAGTCTGAGGTTAAGTGATTAAGTGACAGAATATAAAAATGCCGAAATGGTAGAAATGTTTCTGCATCAGTTGAACTATACGGACAATGGTTTGCATCAAGCACCATCCGATAAGTAAATATTCAAACATGTAACTTCCTGTTGAACACCAAAGGTTTTCAGTAGTCAAGCTAAACTGATCACAGCGTTTGAGATCAAAACAGAGTCCAATCAATCTTGAACACGCATCTTCGGCTTCTTCTTGCCTCGATTCAAACTTTATAAATGTCGATTCTCACCTTGACCCTAAATGCAATTAAGAAGTGCAACCGGGCAGGTGACTCATAAAACCCCTAAGCTAATGTACTGGAATAGTAGAAAAAGAACCTATTGGAGACATTAAAATATACAGGTCCTTATAAATGATAGCGCTAAAAACCCTGACCGCATCAGCTAAATGGATTATAAATCTAGAGGATTTCCATAATGCATGCATCTTAAACACACACAAATGCATAAATCACAGCTATTTTCTAAACACAGGTTAACTGCGCAACTTCAAACATTGTCTATTTTTTATGCAAAATAATCCACTTAGTGTTACTCTCGTGGCCGGCACTAATTTCAGACCATATGCGCTGCATGGCCCCTTGAAACCTATCAATAACACTTGTGCCGGGAAGAGGCAGCAATAAGTATATGGAGAAAACTTGTAGCCTTATTTTTTCAATGCCACTAGCCTTATTTATGAGTGTTTATTGCCAGAAATTGTGCCAAAATGACTTGGGTTGGAAAGAATTAATTATTATGGCCCAGAGCCTTTTAATATAAGTGAGTGCAGTGGCAAAGCAATTAAAGCAGATCGAGGCACCATCAGGTGGAATAAATGCCAGCGGCATTGCAGGTGCGTTCTGTTAGCTGCCAAATAAATTCCTTAATTTACAACATTATGAATCAATAAAATTATAATGCCTTTCACACGCATCTTTATCAATCAGAGCAGCGACGCTTTCACACGTCTGCAGAGAGGATGCCGAGCTTAGGGAGGATCAGAGCGATTACGAAGTGAGAAGAAGTGTTGCTGATGAGGGCGGAGGTTTGGCGGTAATGAGTCGGGGAGAATCTCTCACGGCTCGTACCAGTGGCATGTGAAAAAGAGAAAGCAGAGCTCTAATCTTTAGGCCAAAGCCAGAAATGCAAAGCAACCCTCTGTGCATGTTTTCAATATGTGTAGCTTAAATCTTTCAGCTTGTCAACGGGGTGGACAAGTGAGGAAGAGGGATGATGGCCGGCCTCTATTCTGATGTTCAATCCCATTTCAGTGAGTACCCCCAGACAAGCCACTCCCGCCTGTAATACATCACCTCCACAACAATGGCACGCCTCGGACATTAATTAAGAATATTAATCTCCTGTGTCCTTTGAGCTGCAATGTGCACCGCGCGTGTTGCGGCAGCGGTGATGCAATTCCAATCCATATAAACTGCTCGCCTTTTATCCAGGCAATAACGGGCACTAAACAAATATCAATATGCCTCTCAAATGGCCACTCAAACGTCCATTTTTATGGAGAAAGAGGAACTTAAAGGTAGGGTTAATTGAAAGTCAAATTCAAATTAATTTCCCTCAGCCTAATTGCCTCGACCATTAGCTACAGAGAGCACAGCGCGATAGATGCAGCAACTGTAGGAGCAGATTGATTGCTTCTCACTTGAACAGAACACAGAGAAGAAAAGGAAACAAGAAGAGGAGGAGCAGGAGTTACGACGCTCGGGTAAGTGGACCACACAATCCAAGACTGTTTAAGAGAGAAGAGCCCTGGATGTTCCTGACTGTAAAACAGATCAAAATGCTATTACCACATGCTTTGAACGCTTATTTATGTCCTGTCTTTGTGAGGCTGTTGATTTAATGCTAGCCAAATGCAGTCGCTACACAAACAAGAGGTAGGAATCATCCACTAATGGAAGCCCTAATTGAGAGGCGACCGCTTGTCATGAGGTAATTCCTCTTCGTGTTGAGATGATAGCTCCCTCATGAGGAAGGCATCTTGATAAACAATCATCACCACTTGCATTAGAGATGATTTAAAAACCTTACGCTCTAATAAACAGCTGCATCACAGGAGTAAAGGAGCAGGCAAACGTTGTCTTACTGCATAGTTAAATTCCAGCTGTAACCACTAAACCTAATTTTATTCCAAGAATTTAAGAAATGTAAGCTTTTGGAACAAATAGTCTAATTTTCTACAAAAATATTGTATGATCTTTACACTGTCACATTTAATGAAGAGATCCACTGATCATAATTTTGTCAAGTCTATCTGTACAGCACATTTCAGCTACCAGGGAATTCAAAAACGTTGTAAATATTTCCAAATCCATGTTAGAGCTCATAGGATAAAACAACGCATTCTCACTCCCGACTCGTCATATATTGACGCTTGATCAGGTTCCCTCAGCATCACATGTTGACGCATCGGGTACCCCCTTCGTGTCAATAATTGACGAGAAGGGTTCTCTCATTGAATGCTGTACCGCTCCCTAAGCGCCAAAACCGACGATCTAGGAACAAATAAGATGACGAGTTTATTCTATTTTTGTAAAAGGCACACAATTCGTGCATAGCTGATGTATTTGTAGGTTTTTAACAATTTAGTTAATTTTACTTCAGTTGTAAAAGATCCTCCGGTTCTCTGAAGCCGCGATTTTATCTTCATTTCTGCTTATTTTTTAACAACAGACACACTTAGGCTAGGAACGAACAAGGTAAGTATACACACACACACACACACACGGTTAGGTTTAGGCACACACACTTTGAGGTTAGGGTTAGGGAAAACACACCGGGCAGGGGCTCATAAACGGCACGCTTGGCCAGGTGGGTACTGGGTAGTGGGCAGGAAGATAGCATGGAGGTCCGGGAGGCACGGGCTAGATAACGACGCTTAGGGAGCGGTACAGCATTCAATGAGAGAACCCTTCTCGTCAATTATTGACACGAAGGGGGTACCCGATGCGTCAACATGTGACGCTGAGGGAACCTGCTCAAGTGTCAATATATGACGAGTCGGAAGTGAGAATGTGTTGGATAAAACAGAGCAACTTTGCTTTTTTTAGCCTTAGTATGATAAAGTCTTGCTCTCTTTTGGAAAAACATTTTCCTTTTAAATAGTTTCTTACATCACTGTGCTTCTTCTAACTTAATTATACATTTTCTCACTAACACAAAAATAGCTAACTTTGATCCTTCTTTCCTCAGTAATAACATCCACACTGAAAAGTGTTGTAGTTAGCGTTTCCTGATAGTGGCCAACTGCATTCACTGGTCAGATTTTTGAGTTTCTATCCGACCACCTTTAATTTGACACAC
Organism: Brachyrhaphis terrabensis; assembly: GCA_903067065.1. NCBI lineage: Eukaryota > Metazoa > Chordata > Actinopteri > Cyprinodontiformes > Poeciliidae > Brachyrhaphis > Brachyrhaphis terrabensis. The sequence continues at coordinate 20,393 of CAEGAG010244283.1, read as the reverse complement.
TCACCTTTCCGAGGATCCTGCCCAGGAAGTAGTAGTGTCTTGTGAAGGAGTCGCCCACCAGCATCTCTGCAGCAGGATTCGGATACAACAAACCCTCGTTGGTGGTTTTGAAAAAGCCTTGGTTGGGATTGAAGCCCGATTTGAGAAGCTCGTTGAGAAACTCGCGAAAGATGCCGCCTCCGTCGATGCCTGCCTCATCCAGACCATGAGCATTGAGAAGGTGGACTCGAATCCTCTTCTTAAGGTCCGGTTCTGATTGAGTAACAAGTCAAAAGAATTCAAAGAAAAGGAAATATTTACAAAAATATATTTTAACAACTAATTTATGACCAGTAGTCTTGAGCCTTTTAAAACATATTTTGCACTTCATTTATTCTTTTAAATGTTTAAAAGCAATTTCTAGTAGGGACATTAACAATCTGGCTGTTTACCTTTCTAGCTTATCGTGGTTATAGCTATTTTTCTTCTAAATAGACCTCAGGAACAGGAAAACGCAATTGATTTTAAAGCAGCTGTTTGTATAGTTGTAATGTGTTAAGTTAAATAACTTTTCAAAAGCACAGAATTTCAATTATTAAATGTTACTTTTTGTCATTTAAATTGTTTTTATTCCTAGAATGTTTCCATTCCTCTTACAAACCTTACTGCTTTTTATTGCAATTTTAATGAAGAGACCCAAACACAACAAGGAGCATAAATTGTGAGGTAGAAGAAAATTATACTTTGCTCACAATTTTTTCACCCAAATAAAAACCTGAAAACCTTTTGGATTATATGCAAAACAATGTGAGTGACCGCGCATCTCATGATCTCTACATCAACCGGTAACTTTATCCTTTTGGTTGAAGGATAAAGTTTAAGACTTTTCCAAGGCATGGTGAATTTTTTTGAAAACATCACAACAAAAGAAGAAAAGGCTTTTTCTTAAACAAACATTATTTACAAGACTTGCTCATCCTGACCTACAGAATATTCAGATCAATTCCATACGAGGTTGTCTTCCAGAATAATAAATGTAGAGCGATAAATCAAAGCAGCTTTACCTTAAAGACACACAAATGATATAGATCATGTCTTCAACCCAGGTCGCCTACTACTCTTTTTAATCAGAGTGCCCCCATCATCCGAGTACCCTTTCAAACTCAAACACAAAAGAGGTGACTTAAAATAATTGATTCGGCTTTTATGTGATCCATTATAATAATCAGAATCACAATTATGCGTTACTGAAATTCAATATGCTCCCCGAGGATGGAGGTAACCTTCATCTTCTATGCAAAATCTAACCCTTGTCCTTAATATCGGGGTTTTATATAGCTTAACAAGAGTTTCAGTGGCAGCGTGGGCATCTAGTAAACTATCTCAGTCTTATGGTGTTCGTCATCACGGTATAAATGAAAAAAAATGATGGACCGGTTACAGAACAGTTTTCCAGACGTGCATGGACTTTTTAAGTCCAACGCAAATTATAACACACACAATCATATGGCAGTGCTTTTACTGAAATGACAGCAATGTTCGTCTCACCATTTTCTGGGGAGAGTTTATCGTAGGCATCTTCGTAGATGTAGTTGCGTCTGATGGTGACATTGATGCCGTCGGGGAACGGCCCATCACCCTGCACATCACGTTTGTCCACAGAGATCAACCTCTGGAAGATCTGGAGGGAGGATGTACATCCAGCGATGGAGTTTGTAACAAGTACTTTCAGCTGAGATGAATGCAAGCTAAATACAGTTTTATCTATGATCATATATTGATAGGTGAAGAGGTTTATATTAGCAACATTTATTTTTAACTGTATCCTATTTATACATCACAAAATAATAGAAAAAAAGGATACTTGAGAGGTTTATTTAACTTCACACCTAGATATTTAACTTTAACACAAGATAAAGCTAGTTGGCACCACAACCAGTTTAAGAAATAACTACTAAAAATCACTACTTTGGAGTGATTTTAACACACTTCTACTTTAGTAACATAGCAGGGATGTTAGAATAAGCGTCTCTGATACCACTCCAAAGGGTATCAGTTTGGAGTGGAGAACTTATTTTTGTCTGATTGAGGGTCAGTTCCTTATGTCAATGGAATGATGGACACAGCAAAGCGGTAAGTTGCAAATGACAATAAAATGACACACCTTATATTGGACGTGAATTTATTATGTATTGATATGACAAATTGCATATTGTTTTGATAACAGCAGCATCATGTCTGTTTATGTTAGTGCTGTATGGTAGCTTTTAGCTCCTTGAGGACATAGCCATACTGCGTGCTTCTAATAGTTTTATTACATAAACAAATTAGCTGTTTTTGTCTTGGGGAACACATGATCCAAATGCAGTGATGTTCAGTGATGTTCTTGGCGCTGCTGTTAGCTAGCTCATTAACTATGATGAGCCCTTAAGGTAGCATTTTCTGGTTCAAACATGTTAGGCTGGATGAATGGGTCTTCTGTTGTTGACATTTTTTGTGAAGTGCCTCAGTTACATTTAAAGAGATGGTGCCAAAACGAGTTGCTCTCAGTCGCACCTCAAGACTGGGATAAAAGACGTGCCAAAAGAGATACAATAACAAGGGATTCAGACTAAAGCATTGCAGTTCCACTTTATACAGACCGCAACTGAATAATTTAAATATGAAAAGGAAGGATTTAAAAGCATGACATTAACATTTATATGAATATAACAGGAGAGATAGTACTGAAACTCTGGGCTTTTAAAGACATTCCAGAAACCCTTTAAAGAGGTAAATTCATACCACTGAAACCAAAAACAATAAATGTGAATGTTTGATTATGATTCAACTCTTAGGTTTGTGTTTCAGTTTCATGTAGCGGTGGGTTACCTTGACTCGCTCCTCAAATGGAACAACAAAAGGCAACTCTGTGAGGATGGCCAGGTGTCTCTCTTCAGACACAGAGAGCTGAGGAGGCTCAAAACCAACTGCAGAAATAAACACATGTACATATGTTTATCAAGACTCCATGTCGAAAATATCTTTTCAGTCTTTTTTTTAATAAATATGTCAAGACATATACAGGTAAACTTAAAAGTAATCATAACACAAAAACTTTAGGTCTATAAAGCCAGTCAATAATCCAACTAAATCTCTTGTTTTATGTATTTTCTGTAACTGTGTGCATGAGCTAAATGAGGATTGCACTTTTCTGTCTTTTTTGATTTTGTAAACCCATCTAAGTTAATGTTTGCTTAAATTCAAAGGTTCAAAGGAGGGGAAAAACAGCCCCAATTGCTAAACTGCTCTTTACCCTGGTCGTTCAAATGCAGTTCAATTATTCTGCCCAATTAGTCAACCTGATCTGCATCCTCCCATCAAGTTTCCATCTTTGAGGAGAAATATGGCCTCCGAGTGGTCAATACGTACCTCATTTATCAGCGCTGGGCCTGTCCATTTAAGGAAATGAGAAAAGGCCAGACAAACACATGCACCAGATGTGGCTGAGTTCATCAGGTACTTTCACGCTAATTGAATTTATCTCATACAGGCTCTGAGTGGCATTAGGGAGATCATACACACATTGTTATCAGCCTGTTTTCACACTATATGTCAGAGAAAAGCGCTGTAGTTAAAAGTGAGCCTAATGAGTCCTGCGTGCATCCGTGTTTCAATCTGAGTGTGGCTAAATGAGAGGGCCAGCTTGATTTGTGTTGGCAAACATAGAGACAGTGATTTTAGGAAGAAATCACTGATTGTGTGGGCAGGTGAGATGACCCTAACATCACATACGTATGCTTAAATGAAATACTTTATGATTCGAATGAGTTTTAAAAAGGTTGACGACACAATTGTAACACATAAGCTTTGAGCAAGTAGGGACACAAAGTATGGTTTGAGTTCTGAACTCTACTTAGAAAGAACATCTAAAGACAGTTTTTTTTGTGGAAAATAATCTATCTTGTACATTTATATCAAATTAAAAAGCTTGACTGTGGCCTATATTACCATCAAGCGTAGACTGAAGAGGTCCAATGCGCCCCATCCTTCTTGTTCTCCACACGTGTCTTGCTGATGGGACATAAAGTTGGGTGACCTACACAGAAATGAAGATGAAGTTAATCTTGTCTTTAAGATGAAGAACCATAGATGCTTTAAGGTTTCAAAGTTTTTTCAACATTTTCAGTTTCAAAACTTCCCTAGACTGAAATTTTAGTTTCTTTCTTTAAATTTGAAGAAAAAAACATTTCTTTTTCTTTTCTCAAAATTTGAGTGAAATTGCAATAGACAGAACAGTGTGCTAAATTATTTTTTATTTGTTAATCTAAAAGATATTTGAGACGGAAATCAGAATTAAAGTTAAAGTATTATGATGCAGGTGGAGCACCTTATCAGCCCGGATGTTGACCTCCTCAGACAGCCAGTGACCCACTGGACAGAAAGGTCGCCTGATGTCGCGAGCTTTCAGCATCTTCACCAAGTTAGTGATGACCTGTGTTGTAGAAAAAAAAAAAAAAAAAAAAAAAAGGAGTCACATAAGTATCTTTCTCTAAAACAAAAATATTCATAATAGTTGAAAACAAAGTGTCCAGTGAAGCCTTTTTTTTTTTTTTAAATGTCTCTTGAACAGGATGAAGTGCTTCATCTTAGAGAGGAAAAAAAGCAATTTGAGAATTCAGCCATTAGTGCACCATTTATGGGGAGTATAAAAGAAAAACGACCTGTGCCGTCCCTCAATGTCCAGCCTTGTTAATTACCAGCGAGGTCTGCTGACATCAGCCATCGGACAGAGAACGCCAAGGCTTTACAGCTCAATGTGCTTTGAGTACAAGAGTGGCCGTCTAACGGGACGTTAAAAAGAAGTTAGCTCACTTTGATGTAATGTTGATGGTTGGTATCAGGAGTTTCTATAAATTATATTGCCACTTTAAAAAAAATCTGAAAAAGGTTTTTATACCGTTACATAATGGACACAAGTAAAGATCAAGTTCGTAGAGCTATAACAAAAAACAAGACTTTCTCGTTCACTTATAAAAGGCTTCCTTGTTGCTATTGCGAAAAACACATTCAGACACATTTGAATAATGTCACGTGTGTCATTGATGCAATAACACTCAAAGCCAGTCCATTTCCATATAATACCCCAGCTGGATTAGCTCAATCGAAACCCTCCTCTCTAAGACGTGTCATTTTCATAGAGCGACAATCAATCTCGGCCAATCACCAGGAGGCAACCAGAGTCCGCAATAATGGCGAGTGCAAAATGCTGTAAAAGGTGCGTGGAGATGGGCTCAGAGCAGACCCACCCCCTGACTCTGGGAATGAATAAGCATTCCTTAATTAGCCCATCGGGTTAAGTGCAAACCTTAATGGGTCTTTCCCAAACTCCTTCGTGACATCGCTCTCCAAACATGGCCAAGAAGAAAGTTCCATTAGCAATATTAATACAAGCTTAGTTGATCATTTTCATTCAATTAACTTCTTTCAATTAAATAGATAGCTCGACAATGGGGGTGATAAAAGATGGAGAGGGACGGCTGATGACACGAACCAAACATTAACGTGTTAGGGGTCAGCGGCGTTAAACCAACTGTAAATCCCACTGTTCAATTTGGAAAATGCATTTTCCCTGCTCCTCACTTCTTTATTGGGTCGTTTTAGCTGACAAGAGGCCTTTGAACTGATCTTTTATGAAAACTCCCTCGACGTGCTTTTGGAGTATTTGCCACCTCCTTCTAAATGCTTGTGTTCACTTCTAACAGCCAAGAGCAAAAGTGACTTAAGGCCTGTTTCCTTGAATAAACAGAAGAAAGAGAAATGAAAGAAGGCCTTGAATGAGAGGTTTGAAGTCGATCCTGTTTTCAGCCTCATTTCCCCACAGTAAACAACCAGTGCTCGTTGTCTTTGCCCACTCAGGCATATTTTGCAACTTCCACCAACAGATAATCATTACAGCATCAATGCACATAGAGACTATATAACAATTTAATGACAACAACACACAGATTATACAGCACACTGTGGAAATAGTGTGTTTAATTAACTAGCAGGATAATAAACATTTTATTTCACCTGAATTGTATCCATGGCCATTGGGAACTTTTAATCACCTTAAAACTTAAAGGAACCAACAAAAATATTCAATTTCATTTTTTATTTTGAATCATTTTGAAGTATTTTGTTCAGGAATAATCCACAAACCAGGAAGGCTGAATTTTGTCATTAACTGGAAACTGATTGAACATCTCTGATGCTGTTCACAGTAGAACAAATTTTATATCACCATGGGATGTGAGGATGATTACCAAAAGTCTGAACTATTTAGTTTCAAAATTATTCAGTGGAAAAACCAAATCTGGTCAGGCGATCTGGTCAGACGATGACCTAAATATTCTATTCATTTATAGTGGCCATCTGTGGCTCAGTGGGTAAAGTAGTGGTCTAGAAATTAGCAGGTTGTAGATTCAGTTTCAGCTTCATACTGCCACATTTACATGTCCCCTTTCTCAAGACACTAAACACTAACTTGCCAACCAATCTGCGTACTGGTGTACATATGTATGTGTGTGAATGGGTGAATGTGGTTGTAGTGCAAAGCACTATAAGTTATTGGTGTGACTGGAGAAGCATTATATAAGTTCAGACCATTTACCATTTTTACCATTAAAAAGGGAGACTACTAATTGACTGAAGCATGGAATTCTTGTTCCAGTAGGAAAATAGATAAAGTGGCCCAATATTAAACATAGTATGTAACTTTTACAAAAATATGCTTTTTACACATTTCTTAAAACTGTCTCCATGTTTTGACAGTATGAGATAGATGTCCTGTGAAGTCATCAGGCTTTTCCACCTCCTCTTTAAGCTACTATTGCCATCTGAAGACGGCACTCCTGGTCCAAGGAAGGTTTTAGCGCTGTCAATCATTCTGTGTACATGCTGTCTTGTTTATCCGTCATTATCAGTGGCCATGGTAACTAGCCTGAGCATTCATGATGGGGTTTGTTAGCAAAGAAAAAGGGGGAGGATCCAGCGGCACATACATTAGTGCTAAGACCCTGTTCCTGGCTCTGACTGGTTGTTCTTGACTGAGTGGTATATTTGTATAGATGACAGCAGGACCGTGGGGAGAAGGCTGAGGAGCTAAATTTTTCCACAGATTATCCGTCTCATATTATACTGTTATGACATAGTGATAGTTTTAACAAATGTAAAAATAAATTATAAAAGTTACTAAATGCTGCTTTAAAATTGGTCTTTTCAAAAGTCTAAATTCAAACCAATTAAAAACTTGTGTCCTCTGCTTAAAAACCAGGTTAGTGTCAGGAATCCGGACAACTTAAATTACCTCTGCATTTTCTGCCAAGTCATACTGCTGAGGTACAACTTGGGGAATCTAACCAAAAACATATTCAACAAATAAACAGCTATTCAAAAAAGTCACATTTATACTATTTATATGTTAAGCAGCTATGCTAATGACGAATGTGTATAAACTTCTAATTTCAACTATATTTTTGGCAAACATACCTTAAGTCAATAAAGAAACCTGTATTAAAAGTTGTCAAAGATTATCTATATTTATACATAAAAAAATCACTTTTAGAAACACAAGGAATTTATAGAATTGACTAAAAAGAACATCTATTTCTGTAAAAAGATCAATCGGAATCTGAAGGGATAAAGGATTCAGACTCAGCTTTAATGAGTTAACTATATTATTTACCTTGAAGAGCTGCACCCAGCGCTTCTGTTCGGCCTGGATGCGTCGCTGGACCTCGGTGTTAGTCTTGACGCCCACGCTGCGGAAGGCGGCCATGTACTCCTCCCTGTGCTCTGCTTTAGTCTCCGGGTAGGCCAGCTTGATGATTCCCAGACATGCGTCTCTCAGGCAGCGAGACAAAGTCACCAGCTCAGACAGAGTGAAGGGCATCATGGAGGACTGCATCTGACCTGCTCAGAAGGAGAACATGCTCAAAGTCTTCTAACAAGCTTTGATCTTTACAAGCTGTTCAAGCTGCTGTAGAAAACTGTGAAAACTCATTTAGTGAATAAGCAATTACTAGAAAAAAAATTTAATTTAGTAATAGAGTAGCTTTTAACTTTAGTATACAAACTCAAGAACAGGTCATTTGCTGAAAGAACAAAACTCTCAGAGCAGCAATGAAGGCAAAAATGTAAAAACTATACCTTGCAATTAAGATGACTAACTTCACTTTTCACATGTTGGTATTAGAAGTGTGGTTTTAGCTGCAAATGCATCCATTGTAACAAATAATCAAGTGTTCACTAAAGAAATGCCATGATACTGCATTTGAGGCAATACTATTTTTTTTTTTCTTTCTTAGGCAAGAAAATGTAATTTCTTCTTTTGAAAAGAAATGTAATTATTTGTTTATTTAAAATTTTTTCTGTTAACTTAACAGACTTTTATGCCCAGTACCTTCCATTTCATGTCCAAAGAACTCGCTGTCATGCACAGATATAAGAGAGTGACTGAAGAGAGAGCTGAAGAGGTAAAAGAGGGGAATGATGCGGTTTGAATCTTCGAATGACATGGGGGAACCCCGAGAGATCAGCTGGAGCAGCGGCACCATGGAGCTAAGGAGGAAGACACAGAAAAAGCAGAAGCGTGATCACACCTCCGACATTAAATGCTCACTAGAGAGCAGAAACAGTCATAGTATCTTACCCGGTAATCATTTTAGTTGTCATGGAGGTTATCAGGTGCCACAGATGCCTCAGGAAACGTGCATTGAAAGCTAAGCTGTACAGGAGTCTGTAGACAAACAACAAATTAATAATAAACAAGATTTAAGACAGAAATGCATTAAAGGCAGTTCAAATGACACAATCAGGGCACTAAACAATAAAATTACTCTCAGCCTAACAGTCTGCAGTGCTAAGACTGTTAACTTTGCCTCACTTAGCAGCGGACACAGAAAAAAACCCAAAAAAGATTGTGACCAACCATTTCAGTTATAGAATCTTCTTGGCCTTTCCCTCCTTTTATGCGTTGCGAGGGGCCAAAAGGAGATTAAATGAGCCATTAAGCTTTATTTAGGCGAGGCACCTTCCATTAGTAAACTAGTTGCTGGCGAGGGTGCCCAGCTCAGGTCATAAACAGCCCCACTGGCTTCCTGCTGGAGCCCTCAACCCCCATTTAACTTAATGGCCAGGGAACCAGGACAATGGAGGATGGAAGAGAAGGAGGAGGGGCACCCTGGTCCTTGCTGTGACCCCTGATGACTAGCATGCTTCCACACTCAGGTTGAATTAGTTGAGAAACACAGAAGGAGCCAGATACCTCCCTCTTGTTGGACTTAGCAGGCTGAGGCAAGAAGGTGTGAAGGGGTTCTTTGTTCCAGAGTATTTGTTTGCGTATACGCTGGAATTGCTCGGTTTTTCACACCGAGGGTAAGTAAAGGTGACAATAGAGTGGTAAGTAAGCTAAAAGGCAAAATAAAGTGTCCCTAAATATAATAGGCCCTTGTCTAGGAGGGACAGCTGTAAAGATACTATCTTTTAACACAACGAGGAAGAGAAAACATCCAAATCCTCAATATAAGCCTTTAATTTCCCACCCTTCCATTTCAATATATCAGAGCTCATTCAGAAATCCTAAATTAGAAATGAACATTAGGGGGCAGACTGTCAGGCAAACCCTCAATAAGGCATGAAAAATGGTTGGTGTCGAGCACAGACCATCTGTCAGTGCAACAAGGCTCAGAAGAGAAGCACAGAGCAGCGCTGGGGGCTCATAACAAGTCTGGCTGGTGTTTGATTGAAATGAGAAACAAAGCACTAAATGCCAGCTGACCTGCTGATTTACAGCCGCGGGGAAACCGAACCCCTCCCCAATTTCAATCACGGAATGAAGCACTAATAAACAAAGTCAAGGCATCAAAAGGGGGTTGCATGTACGTGCATGCGACGAGTGTCTTGATAAGTAATGTCTGGATCGTTTCATTTTGCTGCGATGAAAAGAAAAACCGTGTCCGATGGTAGGCTGGTGTCGGATCTGAGACCAGGAAATCAGAGTGAGTTTCTGCCTCAATGCAAATTAAATCTTAATCATCAACCTCATTATTTCACAACAACACAAAAATCACAGCAATCATCTAAAAGTAAATGTGGACTCCTTCCATCAAAGGGAACCAGTTAGCAGATTGGTGTTATGCTGGGAAATTATGCCAAATATCTAACTTTACCAATTAAAGATAAATTACCACACACTCAGCAGGACAAACAGAAGATCAACTTATTGAGCGAGTTAAAAAGCAGTTCTCCAATTAAAACCAGCAAAGAAAGAGAAATTTAATGAGACATTTTCTATATTTATTACAAAGGAAGTGTGCCGGGCCCACTGCATGCAGCCAGTCTCTCCTTTTTTTGCTGTAAGAGCAGTAAATCAAGACAGGGATGCAATTTGCTCCCCTTAGCCTCTTGTAAAGCTATCCCGTCCACTCCTGCAGCGATTAATCTTCCTCCGTGAGCTAATTATTTTGTTACAGATATCCAATAATGATGGAAGACGAAGGACAGGATTTATGATAAAAGTGGAGAAGAGAGGGAAGCTGGACAGGGACTGAAAGAGAAATCCTCAAGAACTCTGGGAAAAAAAAAAAAAAAACTAAGTTGAATGTCCTAAAAGAAGTCTTTTTTGCAGTAATCTTTGTGAAACAGCTAAAACGGAATCAGCTTGGATGGAGAGCCCATGTGAACATTGACTTGGAAGTCTTGCTACATATTCTTAATCTGTGCTTTAACTGGACCACTCTAACTTCAAAACATTCTTTGAGCTGGATGTCATCAGGATTTCTTCCATGATTGCCCCATTTTCAGCTTCATCCATATTTCTATCAACTGGTTTCAGAATGAAAATTTAGATTTGATTTCTGATATAAATTAAAACACAGGTTGGTTCTCATCACAAATTAAGTGGCTGTGGAAAGCAACTGGTTCTGCTGGGTTTAATTTAGAGGTATAAAACTAAAGAGCACTGAAGCTCTTTCATCAACTTGGTAATGTGTGATAGAAAATCCCAATAAAATACGGATGTTTGTGGTTACCATTTTCTAGAGGCATGGATATTGTGTAAAGTACAGTACAGTAGGGCTCAGATTTTAAGATTAATTTCAATTAATTAATTACACAGCTTTTAAGACGTTAAACATTTTTAATGCAATTAATCACAAAGTTCCAGCCAAAACCTTTGTAATGGGTTTCTGGAACGCCCGTAAATCTGACACACAAATGGTATCCATAAACAACAGCAATGGATGACAAAGTCACTTGTCTTGGTCCACTGGAGGTTAACTTTTGCTTTGAAAATTGATCTGATGAAAAAGACTATTATTGTGTTCAAATTGTGCTGAAAGGAGTTGGTCTATCACAAAAACTATTCAAGTCCAAAATACCATCTTCATGCCAATTATGTTGCAGCAGTAACATAATTAGCACAGACGTTCCCAACACGAATGTCAGCATCCACAGTTCATATTTCTAAGTACATTTTCAAAGAAGTTACATGAATGATTAGGGATTCCTAAAACACTTAAAAGCTTAACGGGTTTAATACTAATCTGCACCAATCTGATGGTTGAATAACCTAAATACTAGATTACAAACACTACATATCTTTATTTACATAATTTAGCAGCAAAAAAAGAGTCTTTGAATTGACAACGTTGCTTATTTTCTCAATATATGATTTTGGATTAAAACTAATTAGTCACTGCAATTAACCCGATTAAATCTTTTCATTAAGCCCCACTATTACTTTTTAGTTGAATATACAGTAAACTAAAATTACCACTGTGATATTTATCTAGTCATCACCAACTCTCCCCATCAGATACAATTCAACTAACAGGTAATGACTCCACTAATGATTAACTCCACTGGGTTTACTGTCCATGAAGGTGGGTGTAGCTGACTTCCTGTAAGCCAATGCCTTCCATCCAAAGTCGTCGCTGACATCCATCCCAACCCTAATGTAATTAACGAGGAAAAGAGCTAATTTCCCTCGTCCAGAACAGAGGGCTTCCTTGACATCTCTGCCGGTTGTAAATCCCAGTGGGTGCGGACCAATGATAGCTGCTTGTCTAAAATCCCCATTAGCTACATTGCTGAATGCGGAACAGCAATACATAAAACAGTTTTCTTCTCAGTCAGGTGGAATCCACGACTGATTGGGGAAATTATTGTAATAAGGTTTAGTGCCTAATTCACATTATTTAAAAGCGATTAAAAAACATAAATTAAGTGTGTGTTTACATTATGAAAGTCCATTTAGTAATTTGTGAATTTACAGTGGAGGAGACAGACAGAAATGTCCGCCAGCAGTGAAGGACGATGCCCTGGCTGCTTTTTAAAATCAAAGGCATGTGGTTTAAATTAAGTGTTTTACGATCACAGTCGAGTAAAGAGCCATCAGAACAACAAAAGAGGAGAAATACAGTAATAAACACCAGACAGGTGCTACATCATCCTTTTTGTGTATTTCTACCTGACTTTTGGCACCATGAGTCGATGCTGCACCATGAGCGTGTGACAAATGGATGCCATCATGGTGAAGACCTCCTCGCTCGCTGAGTCCCTCCAAACCAGGTTCAGCAGGGCATTAGTCTGCTGTTTTGTGTCCAGCTTGTGGATGCATTCCTCCGTTATCAGCTGCACAGAAATGCAGCTATTGTCCTAACAGAAACGTGTGAAAAAAAGAGAGACTTCTTACCATAACCCATCTTTAACTACAATTAATGTCCCAATGCATTTCATTCATCATGGGATTTTATGTGATAGACACTCAAAAACATGGAAATGCAGTGTCTGGTCAGAGGACAAACTTTAGTTTCTTGGCCTTCATAAAAGCTTCATTCAAGTGTTTGTATTGTCATAAGTTACATATAAATGCTTAAAAGTTTAATGACATCACAGAAAATAAATCAACAAGATTTATTTTGTAGGAGTCTCATCTCACCTTACAAAACACAAAGCACACATTTGTTTTATTCCCTGAATGCTATGTGTCCTTATGTGTTGGTTGTACCTGCATGGGTGTAGGGTGCATGTCACCATCATCATCCTCTGAATCACTGTTCACTTCTGGCCGGCTGGTGCTTTCCGACACCGGAAGTAGCGGCAGCAGAGCCTGCAGAGCCCGAAGGTAGAGCAGGTGTCCCTCCTCTGATAGTGACCCTTCGAACATACACCTACCATTACTACGTTGTTTAATTTTTAAGTTTGTGTACTTCAATAACATAAGGAATTGAATATGGACAGGAAAAACGGTAAACTTAATTGTGTCACCTACCTATGCAGTTCTCTCCTGCAGAAAGGACAAAGTAGAAGAGCCACGGCGCCTGGCTTTGTGCTGCTGAGAAAGAGTCAATAGTGACCTGCAGGGAGCTCAGGAAGGCCTCGAACGGGAACAAGAGACGACGGTCTGACAGCGCCGGGATAAAAAAATGAAAGATCTGCTCGGTGAACGGCGCAGAGATGAACTCCTCGGTAAACGCAGCAAATACAAACTGCCTGCAAGACAACAGCCAAAAACCCTTTGAATACAGTGTAGAAAAACAGCAGATCAAACTGGTTTTAGTTACTGGGGTTGTTTCAACACAATTCTGCTTCATTGGCGTTCTAACCAAACAATATTGTCTCTCCAAAAAGGAGTGCTTTGTCTAACTTGGTCAATAACATCTGGTGGAGCAAAGAAGAGATAATTAACTATTGGAATCACTGTGGACACAAGTTTGTCTCCATCCTGCTGTGCCTTTCTTCATAAAAGAAAAGAAATTCTCCTGTCGTTATTAGAAAAGTCTTAAACTGAGTGTCAACAGTCTGATATTCAGCTCAAGAATCCAGGGGGACTTTTATGACTTAATGTCAGTGGGTCTCTTATGTAATTACTGCTTTAAGACTGATGGAAGAGCATACACACAAACAAAACTTTTATTTCTCCTGTTTTCTGTAGATACTGTGGGGGCTGCATACATGGATACCTTTTGAAATACGTTCAATATCTCAACAAAAATACTGTTGAGATGTCTTTGTTCATAATCATCTGCTTTCCAACTGAGGTAGTTGGTTTACTGTTACAATCTCAAGCCTAAATTCTTTTAACTTTATCCAAACAAATTTCAACATGGCTTTCTTTTCCAACAATGCCCAGTTTTTTTAGTTCAGCACATTAAGTAATCCCTGCCTGGTTACTACCAACTGTCTTTAGCTAGAGTTATGTCTTTTACACTTTTTACATATTTTTCCACAAGACATGTAAACAAATATGAACAAAAAGCACTAACACAACTACAACGGTTGTAAAAATGTTTACAAAAAATTCTGTGTACCTTGCGCCTGTTGTGCAGGAGGAGTAAGTAAAGTGCAAAGGTTTGAGAATGTGCTCCAACAGTGTGCTTGCCAGAGGAATAGAGGGAGCATCGCTGTACTCCAAGCTGGAGGGCAGTCTGTGATTTACAAGACTATACAGCGACTTGTAGTATCCTTAAAACAAAAAAAGAAATAGAAGAAATTAGATTGCATGAAAACTAGACTAACTAAAAATTAATACAAACTAGACGTTTAGGAAAAGTTTGTTGTGCTGCAGTAAATTATGTAATTTTTCTAAACATCTCCCAAAAAATCTCAAACTGAAGACTCAATAATTTTAATGGCCTCAGTCCATGTAAAAAGAGTAGCATTAAGGTCGATTTAACAACATTTTAGATGTTATAAATGTAAAAATGCATTTTATTTCAATGCACCGCTAGCTCACCTTTTTGTACCATATAGTGCAAAATCTGCTCAAGTAATGAAGCTACATTGTTAGCATCTGGAATAACAATAAGATAAGTTCTCTCTGAAGAAAAGATTTCTAACATCCGCATGGGAACAGCAACATTTAAACTGTCATCTGGGCAGTTTTGCAGGAGTCTGGGAAAAAAAGAATAAATATGTAAGTCCATAGAAAGTTTCAGCTTCTTCATGGCAATAAATCAGCATCCTGTGTTTGTGTGCCCAGAACCTTACCTGCAGCAGAATCCCAGAATTCTTTTGATCTGAAATACACATGTCTGCTTCTGGGGACTGTTTAACAGCTTCACAAACTGACTGTTGTGTTTCACCAGGTTCTGGCATAACCATATCTTTATTAACACACAGACAGGCAGATGTTCAACATAACATGGTAATTAAAGCACTACCAAAAAAAAAAGTACTGGTAATACTGCATTCTTACCAATCTATGTGCATCCACACTCTGTCTGTAGAAAAATATAAGTCGTCTCGATAGGAGGCATAGAGCAGTGGCAGCCATGACGTGCTGCGTTCCCTCTGCCTGTGACTGACTGACAGACTCATCAAACTTAGCCCTCTGAATGGCATACTGAAGGGAAGAAATAAAGTATTTGAATGAAAACACTTGTTCAGTAAACCTAAACATAAAGAAATAAATTGTTCATAATTTTCATTATAAAAATCTTAAAAGTAAATGCTAAAAATAAAAGTTTGAGTCACTTGAGAAATCATACATTTAGTCCTACAAAACCTTAAGAGAAGATCTGCAGACTTTCCCCCCTTTCCTTCTTCCTACTAATGCATTACAAAATCAACCAGGTGATACTTAATACCAGGTGTTCAGATTCTGTCCTTAGTCTTCTTCTAATGGAAATATATCCTAAAAAGTCTCCCAAAAGCAACGTACATATGTCATCTCGGTCAGAGGTTCCTTTTAATGGAGAAACACAGAAAATCAGAGCTCCTTAAAGGGCAGTTGACCATCACCTGAATACGGACATTTCCCTTTAGTCTCAGAAGATCTCAGAAGATTAGTATGATGTGTGAGGAAAAAGTTATTTGTGGGCACGACTTTACTGTACAACATTAATTTTAAACGGATTGCAGATAAATGGCTTATTCAGCTCAGTTTTCAGGTCAGAAAAAAAGACCAACTGAGCAATTGTATCACAATACATAGTGAGAAATCAACCTCTTAAATTCATGTTTTGCTTTTATTACCACTCATGAATCAGACTGTAATGCTTCAGGCAGCAACTCACCTCCAGATCAAAATGGACAAGACCTGCTAACACTAAGAAACATTCATATTTGCAACTATTTCTCCAGTAGTAAGCCATCGGAATCAACATAAAGGTAATGTGCTCCTAAATTAAATAAAGAAAATCTGTTGATGTGGAGGAGGCAGACATACCTGTTGCTTTAGGTCTTGGTAGCCACGTATGTAGGACTGAATGATGATTGCGTTTTTCAGCCTTTTTCTTTCTTCCTAAAGCAGCAAAGAAGCAAAGCTTAAAAATAACACAACCATAATTCAACATATGAAACATTAGTATTATAACACTTATTTAAACAAATATAAAGTGACAGAACAGACCAATATGAGAATCCATTATTAGCTAAGAAGATAGGAATTAACGAGTTGCCAACATGAACTGTTTAAATGAGTCAAAAAAGTATTTAGAAGAAATGTAAAGTTAAAATGTAACTTGAAGTGTCACAAAAAGTGTCAAGTGTGACAGGCTAACCAACAGCCAATAAAACACTTTCTGGACCAATTACACATTAAATTTGTTAGAAATTTTCTGGAAAAATTCAAGTGACTGCTGTTTTTAAAAATCTAAATCAAACAATACAAGCATTAATG
Organism: Brachyrhaphis terrabensis; assembly: GCA_903067065.1. Lineage (NCBI taxonomy): Eukaryota > Metazoa > Chordata > Actinopteri > Cyprinodontiformes > Poeciliidae > Brachyrhaphis > Brachyrhaphis terrabensis. The sequence continues at coordinate 3,766 of CAEGAG010244283.1, read as the reverse complement.
TAAGGAGTTACTTTCCATTTATTGTTCAACGTTTCTGCCGTAGCAACAAACTGCACTGTCTGGTGACACATATTTGAATGAGGATTTTGTAATGTCAGGGTTACACGTTTTGAGATCTACTTTTAAACCATAAATTGTGAGCTGGGCCTCAAAATTGTGCATTGTTAAATGAAAAAAATCTCTACTTTTTTCCAAATAAGTATCAGTGTTGGAATATTGCCACACATTTATTTTTCTAACACACTACATGCTGAATTAAAAAGATCTTAATGTTTGGTTCTCTCATATATGTCATAAAAGATTACCTCTCTTTTCCGTCTTTCCTCTTGTGTACGATGCAACAAGGAGGCTTTTTCTTCCTGAGACAAGATAAGTTACACAATAGAAAGATAGTGTTTTATTACTGGTCTATTTTTTTGCAAATAGCACAATGTTTTTGAGCAACTGTCTCCACGTTGAATTGATCCTTACCTTTTTACTCGCTCCTCCCAGTGACACCTTGGGTCGTGTTTTGAAATCTCCCTCAAAGCTGAACATTGTTAGGTTTTTCCCAATGAGTGATTCAGACTTCTTGATGAAGTTCTAAAAGAGAAAACGAAACCAGGTCAAATTGAAATGCATCAAAACTTCTCTGGTGATCCTGGACTAGGGCTCTAATTTTGAAACAATCTTGTTTTATAGCACGTAAACCCTTCCCTCAGCTACCGTTTTAATTCATGTGCTCAGTCAAGAACTTTAGATATCAAAGAAATAGTTAGCACTCTGACATCACCTAGTTTCTCCAAGTGACAGTCTCAATTTGGCAGCAACAATAGTTAGCTAACTTAGCTACTGTAGCTCATGACTCAGCAGCTGTGAGGGTTTTTTAAAGGGGTGTATGACTTACGATACAACGTGTAAACCGAAACAATGCCAATATACAACAAATAATGATTAAAAACAACAATATAGAATAATATCCGTGTATTTAACCTGATTTTGTTTGCGTTAGCACTGAAGCTAACTAGCCACCGGCTAAGAAGTCAGAGAGGCTAACTTTACGTGGGGATTCTTTCTACCCGCATGTTCTGTTTGACATCATTCAAATTTCAAAATAGACACCAAGAAACACCATATCTACAATCACTAACCTTCTTACCTTTAACTTGTCAAATGCGAAGTGCAACAGAAACACTGACACTGAGAAATCCAATTGTCAAGTCTTCTTTTCCTCCACTCTGGAAATCATCACAACACAGAAACAGTTAACTTCTTCCGGTTCCTGCAAATCCCAAGTAGGTGATTGGACAAAACCCACGTCAATTAAACGTTAGCTCCACCTTTCTAGAGAAGCTTCTATAAATAAATGTCTGAACATTAGAATTGTATATTTTGCGGGGACGAGAAAGATCAATTTCTCGTTATTCATAATAAAGTTTTACGTGTTAAGATGTCTTTGGTTGGATTTTGGCTACATTTGTGGACAAACTCAAAAGTGATAGATGCTCAACCGTGTCCTGCCAACTTCAAAATGGTATCTCGATAAAATAAACATACAATAAATCAGAGGGGGGCAGCAACTAGTTGGGAAATACGTGTATCTTTTATTTTTAATGAAATATTACAAAGTACCATAAAATTTGTGTCAAATTTCTAAATATTCTACTCACTGCAAATAGCTTCACTAAAAATTTAAAAAATTAACCAAAATTGCACTAGATACAGACATAAACCTACAGTTTATGTTAAAGCATAACTTCTTGCTTGTACACAAGAGTCATTGTCCTAATATTCTGTCTGCTGTGCCATTTAGAGGTCAAGTGACTATAAGATCAACACCATGGAATTTTAGCCTATTCATACTTGTACATTACCTGTTGTCTCAGTTTTATATAGAAAATATTTGTTTAGAAAATTGTTTCTCATACTTAAAATGTGCTCTTTTTTCATTTTAGTCTTTAGAATACCAATATTTGCACATAACTTTATTTTTGTGTGTCTGATTGCATCATTATAAAATATTAAATCAGACTTTATGATTATACTCAGTACTTAAGTGGCCTGTTTTTACCAAATACTTGTTTACTCTTAGTTGAATAATGTCTTGGACTTCTTACTTTTACTTGAGCTAAATTATGTTGAAGTAGTGCTAATCTTACTTGAATGCGACTTTGGGGAACTCTGCCCGCCTCTCGAGATTTATGCAATACTCCTAAAGTTATTGTCATTTCTAAATTATAACTCCTGAAAATGTGATAACTACATCTAAATTCCTCCACTTTGCATCAAATCAACAGATAAAAGTTTGGTTGTGAGATATAGAAGTCTTTATTTGAACTTGTGTTGCATAGAACTAATAAACAATAAATTCAAATTGTGAAACAATTTGAATTGGAATTGACTTCTTTTTAAAAGTCAATTCCAGTTATTTGTTGTGTAACCAGTCTATGTTGATTTAGCCCAAATGAGTCACAAAAGGCAAAAATTAATATGAAGTCTTACGTATGAGACACATTGCTTTTAAGGACTACATGTTTCGAAGATTCAGACCAATCTCCAGCATAAGTCCTCATCGGATTTATGTTTCTGTGTTGTTGTTCAACCCATCACTGAAAATTGATACAATACTACCTGTTGTCTTTCTTATGCTTGGATTTGTGGTTTTGTGTACATTCCTGTGAATTTAGTTACCACCCTTTGTGCAATCTGTGTTCCACTTGTCCTTGCTTTGGTATTGCATTTTAGTTTCCATTTTGTCTAATTATGTGGTTTGTTAGAAATAAACATCTAATTTATTTATTTTTCATTAGATGCTCTTCAGTTGTTTTGTCTTTAACACTCTTCTCTCCATCAGCTGTTATCTATCAAGTAAATAGTCCCACTGGCGTCCATTCCTGTGATCAACCTCACCAACATTAAAGCCTCTCAGTTTGATCTTTCCCAGATCCTCCTGTTCTCCTCTGTGCTTCCTTTTATTTCCACTATGTTCAAACCTGCATGAGCCACGAGACTTGCAGTTGTAGTTTTAGCAAAATAAATACATAAATAAATAAAATAAAATTGTTCTGGTGCATTCAAATCCACACTTGAATCCACAAATGGAAGATTTCCACATTTTAAAACCCTGTGTTGTTGTTCTTGCCCTTCAAATTAGGCATCGCTTTGCAGAGCAGGGGTCTGCAGTCTTTACGGTCCAAAGAGCCATCTTTGCCATTTATCCCCCTAAATAAAACTTTTTCAGAGCTTCAAATGTTACATAATCTTTTGAAAAAAGAAATCCCTACTGTAAGAAATATGTTGTCATTTTTGATGGGTTTTAAAAATAACAAAAACTTAGCAAAAAGACGTTGGGCACATTTTCTTCAATAGGATATTGTTAATTGCGACGAAATAATGGTTATATGGTATTATAGTGACATTCTGTTGTTAAAATTCAATTTGAAATTTAATTTTCTGTATATCTATTTTTAAAAATATTTGTTGCTTCCTAATCACTTCTAGTCAAAATTTGGGGAGCTATTGTGAAAGGTCCAACAAGCCACTTGCCACAAAATCTAATAAAATGTAATGCTCCATGAATGAAAAGTAATAAATAAATAAACAAACACATTTTTAATGCAAGAAAATGTAAACAGTAAAATTATGTTAATATCTTGTTTCCTTAATTTTAGGATGCAGCATTGTTGTTGCCTTCAGCAATCTTTGGATCATAGTTTAGTTAGTTAGTTAGTTAGTTAGTTAGTTAGTTAGTTAGTTAGTTAGTTAGTTAGTTAGTTAGTTAGTTAGT
>CAEGAG010244274.1:0-10128 GCA_903067065.1 Brachyrhaphis terrabensis | reverse complement strand
ACCTGCCAGTATGAATAAGTAATTGTGCCCTAAACCTAATAACTGGTTGCGTCACTCTTTGCAGCAATGAATACCCTTGAGCGTATCCAGTAATGTTGGCCGAACCATGTGGAAGACATTGGTGTCACTTTCCTTACTATAATTTGTTTTATTTTGCAACATTGGAGGAGTATGAACTGTCACCAGCCACGAGATTTTGTGTTATTTGTCACATATGGTGTTCCGTACTCAATTCAATCGGAAGTTTCAATATGCCACATGTTAACATTTGTTGTTTTCTCACTATTTTCCCCTCATTTCTCCTTTTCCTAATCATAATCCCTTCGCAGCTGCAGTGCATTCATTTAATTTGGTAAACCAATGTTTCCATAATCACCTCCTCAGCGGCAGCTAACGTCTGTCCGATTAGGGGACTCCTTGTCAGATCCTTCCGTAGTCATTCTTTCTTCATTTGCGGTATGGACCTTTATTTCTCTTTTAAATAAATTACTACAGGAAGAAGAAGCAGATCAAATGTGTTTTTGTTTTTTCATTACGTGGCAAAAATGAGACATGGAAAGAGAGCAAAATTGGGGATGACTCATGTCTCACAGCAACAAGGCATACGGTACTTGCAGACGGTTTAATTCGAACACTACTCATCTGAGCGATCAACAGACACTGTGTTGCAGATTATTCATTTATATTTTTTTCTCAAAGACATCAAAGAGTTATCGGTAATGAAACTTGTCTGGAATCTGAAAAGAACTTGCCACGTTGTTGAAGTTCGGATGAGGAAGGTGACCGTCTGTCTCCCTCGAGCCAAACAAGAGCCAAACACAAGATCAGCATCCAGTCAGTTTAAACGTAAGGAATCTTGTGAGCAAAAACTGTGAAAATGTATATTTTAGAAAGTTGAATTTATTATAAAATGCTGGAAGAAATAAGGCAAAGACAAGCAGTCTTACCAGTGTTGTTTGTTACACAAACGTAGTTACTCCGTGCCATGTATGCAGTAATGCAGTAAGTATGTGTGTTGCCTTTGATGTGCTCTCAGTTTGAACAGTGTGTGTGAAATGCTTCGTGGGAGTGGAAGTCACAATGTTCTGTTACGCTGGAAGAAAAATGACAGGGAAAAAAAACAAAACAGAAAAACTCCTGATAGAAAATCACCAGGATGTTTTCTGTTAATTGTTAAGACATTTCCGTCAACTGTAAAACGTATTTTTATCGTGATTTAACAGTTTATCATGTTTAATTTATTCACATTTCTGTTAATCCAAAGCTGAACTTGTTTGTGTTTTTGGAGATTTTTTCAAATTTTTTTTGACATGATAACAGTAGAGTAAAATCTTTCTCCAATCTGTAGATGGCTGAGCTTTTGTTGAAACTGAATTCCTGTATTGGAATTGATTATTTGGTCAAAACCTTGGACTTAGCTAAGGTTGCCCTTGGTTCACTTATGCTAAAACCTCATTTAACAGCACCATGCTGAGTTATAACACGCAGACTGATATTTGATTGGCACAGTGGGCGAGCTTGATTATAACAGAGAGGTGGGCAGAGGCAGAGTCCTGCAAAGTCAACCGTCTACGAAAGAGACAAACTGCTTTGCTACGTTTAAAACTGACCCTGTTGTTACACGAACCTTTTTAGATATTCTTGTTGAGTGTTGTGTGCGAATGCTTCTCTGCTTGCAGAGCTAATTTAGCACCAAGATGCAACGTCCAGCTCAACATGTAGCTATTCACTTTCCCATGTCGCTCAGCAGCCCAAAACAAACAGCAGAAACCAAACAAGACTATTTCACACCGATTGTTCTCCATTAGTCATTTCATTATCCATAAAACTCTTTGTTTATGTACTATGGTAAATTAAGAAGCCGTAATTCATTGTGGTTTATGAGTGAAGGTGCTCAGAATCTTGCTGCATCAGAGAGGTTGCTTCCATAGTAAGCCTGGAGCAGGACTCGTTAAAATTTCAGGGTGATCAGATCACACATCGGTCAAGACAAGATGGAAGTCAAGTCTGAAATATTACATTTTACTTATAGGGATCAGAAAGTGAAATAACCCTTTCAGGTTTTCAGACATAGGACTGAAGATGGAAGTCAAGAGATTCAAAAGTTAAGACTAGGAGGTTGGACTAAACAATTTGACAACAACATTAAGTAAGGTTTTGACTGAACTAATCTCTGTAGGTCTAGGATTTCTTGGTGCTAAGTCAAAATCTCAAACTCAAACATGGCAAAACTACTCATAGCTTATATACTGGATTTTCACATGAATCCGTTGCACACTTAGTACAGTGCAGTGTGTTTTGTGAACGTGTTGTAACAATGTTGAGTTAGCTTGCATTGCTAAGAGAAATTAGCTTAGTGATTTTCCAAAAAAGCCACGCTTTTCTATTTTTTTTTTTATTTGAAATAAATTATTGCCTCAATAATTCAGCTTTTCCAATACATGTCAACATTTTTGTAGAGTAAGATAACACCTGCCTTGTACTGGAACTAAAGGGCCATTTTTTATGAACGTCTTGAACCACATCTATTTGTAATTCAGTTTTCACAGATTCACTGGAACCAACAAAAGCATAAGAACCTCAGAGTCCATCAAGACACACCGGACAATCGGACATCACCTAGATATTTTAATATCGTAATGTTTATCTCTTTATCTCATTGCATTCCTCTGAAAAATCAATGGGTGCCAATAAGGAATGTCTGCAGAGACCACTGGTTCGATGAGTGCAGTAAAACAACACTCCTCTGTTGCTATTCGTCTTACCTGCTGCAGGAACGCTGTGCCAGTCTGCAGGTGGTTCTTTACGTCCATGCACCGTTTTAAGAGTTTAATAATTAAAAATTATTTGAAACAAACAAACAAAACTAAAGCTGTCAGCTAAACCGAGACTGGAGCATCACCAACACCTTTTATGTGTGTTTATGTAAGAAAAGCAGAGCAGGGTAGTCTCAAAAACAAACATGTTTTGCTTAGTAAATGAAAAGATACCACATGCTTGACGGTGCATTGAAATAATTTGCATTCACTAGCACAAATTTGCACCAAAGCAGCTTCTTTAAACAGAGACACTCAATGCTTTCTCCGAAAGAACTTCATTACATCAACACTTACACACCAATATACACCGGTGAGCTTGTTTTGGATACTGTTTCACCTCTTGTCACCATCAAGCAGATGTTAACTGCTTCACAGTGGAGAGTCTTACATCACCCGGAAGCCCCTTAATCCACCCGGGCCGACCCAGCTGTGAGGCCAAGATAAGCAGTGACCACCGATATGTGATTGCACAAATTACAGCAGCCATGCAGATCACCGCCTTGCTCTCACCAACGAAGCCCAGGCAAACAAAGAGAGCTGCTTTTCCTTCACGTTAACCACTGAAACTCCTTCCCCTCCTCGCCTCTGAAATAGAGATGTGAAGTTTGAGCATGTGACAGAAAATGCTGCATGGGCTGAATCCACAGCAGCATGTTTAAACTGTGTGTTTCTGGTGGAATGTTTGGCACACCGCAGTTTGACAGCAAGCACAGGCTGGAGGATCATTACATAAGGTGGCTGCGAGGAGATTTAAAACCACCAAAAAACCGGCTCAGCAGAAGCAACACGTCAGGTTTTCTACTCCAAGCTGGCCTGAAATAGTTAATTTATTTTTTTTTAATAGAATGATAAAACACAGAGTAAGAAGATCTTCTATTCACACAATCAGCATTGCTTGCCATCAATCCTCACAGGACTATTACATCACGTTTTCCTGTACTCCAGCCGTAGCTGGCGAACACTTGTAGGAAACAACGTGGTCAGCTAATGGCAAGACAAATATGATTCTAAGCGTGTCGCTTTGGGGAGGGGGAAGGAAACTGTGACCCTACTTATGTAACCCTCAGAACCAATGAGTGATGCTCTGTTTTTCTGCAGCTCTGCTCCTGGATCTGGTCCGCAGCGAAACGCAGCCAGCGCAGGCTCGGCCGGGGATTACACGTGTCGTGTTTATGTTTCCCGTCTTTCTGCTGCATGAAAGAACTTTGCTGTGGGGTTTTATATGGAAAACAGATTCACGGGTGTTCACTGCTTCGCTGTTGCACAACTAAAGGTTTCATGAGGAGCTGAAGGTTTGGGATCAGAATACACATTCAGGGTCAGCTACTTCTGACGGCCACTCCGCTTTTTACATGAATTCTTGTGGTGTTGTTGTTGTTTTGTTTGCCTTTCGTTTCCATTTGTACTTTTAAGATTAACTTTCTTGAAAGTCAAACCGTAGACTGAGTTTTCAAATTGGAATGTAAGGGAAGACCAGATTCATAGTGTAACTTTTTTTTTTTACAAATTTTTCATTTTTACTGAACCTTTAGGGAGAAAAACTTATTGTCACCAGTGTTATTAGTCATCAGTCCTTAGAAACCGAAGAGGAAAGCGGTCCACCGATGGAAACCAGCCTGCTGACAGAGATAACCAGAGGCTCTGGCCCAGTAGAGATCATGTCAGACCAATCAGGTTGGCTCCGTCCCGAGGGCTCACCCTATCAGTCAGTTAATATCGTAAACATAGAGCCTGAAGGGAACATGGAGCTTTTCTTATTTAATTTGGTAGAATCTTCTTACGGTGGACACCCATAACATTATTTCAATATATGGATAGTGGTACACTAAATATACACTGCTTTACTATTACTCTATAAATACACAAAACTCGAATCGAAAATGTTTAGCTACCTCTAAGTATGAATCTAAGCATGTAAAAACATTTTAGTGGCAAAATATTGAAAAATTATAATGCCATTTGTTAGAAGAAAAAATATTACGTTAAAAATTCTGTTAAGACAAGGCATGGTATCAGTGAAATCCGACTGCAATTGTTTTTTTGTTGTTGATTTTTTAAAAGCTGGGACAAAAATATCCACAGTACTGTAACTGAGTCCTCGGTCTCTATTTCAATGCGAGGTTCAGTTGAAAAACACTTGTTACAAACCCTGGATTAATTAGCTCCAGCTTTGCAAGCCGTGCACGCCAAAATTGATCTGATTGCTGGAAATTGGCTGCGCAGCATGCAGTCGCACAAAAACACAGTCACTCAGGAACAGGTATCTGAACTCTGCTGATCTAAAAACACCTTGTTCTTACGTCCCGACTTTTAAAAAGCTCTGCAATATATGTTCAAACTGGACCTTGATTTTTATGTCACGTTTTGGTGGCGTGTTTTGCTTGGACAGCCAAACCTGAGCCTGCTGGCTGTTTTTAAATGTTCGCCACTTGTATGCTAATTTCAGGGAAGCAAAGTGGTTGATTTTAAATTGTTTTAGACGTCTTTAAACGCCTTATCAGAATTTCAAGCTGCTGGTCTTTTTTCTCTCTCTCCAGGCTTCAGATTGCTCTTCCAGTTTCCCCACGGTGCTGCTCACTCTCACAGACGACTGTGGCTGTTTGGTAGAGTAGTCGTCTCGCGATCGGAAGGTTGTAGGTTCGATTCCAGCTTCCTCCTGCCACATGTTGATGCATATCAGCGTATAAGTGTGAATGTGACTCTAGTGTAAAGTGCATTGAGTGGTCAAAACGACTGGAAAAGTGCTACATAAGTTCAGTCCATTTACCATTCCAGATCAAATTAAATGCTTCAGGGGTAAAATGAGCAAACCTTGCTCAAAATATTGAGTAATTATGTTCTGTGGGATTTTAGGTATGTTAAGTAATAATTTATTCCTCAAAAATGTATAAGGTAATCAGTCTTAATTTTTAAGTAATATTACCTGGAACCCAATTGTTCAAGTTGATTTTAAATATCCACATGCCCAAAATGTTATAAAAGCATTTTTTTTTACTGATCTATATTAACAGCTTATAAAATGCATATTCACAGAATCAAAGTAATGATAATATGACTGATAAATCAATTTCAGGACAACTTTGTACCGTTTCATGTCATTTTGAGGATTAGTAGGTAGTTATCTCTCATTCTTAATGTTTTGATGGGACATATGTGGTGATATCGACACTAAATGGAGATCCACTCGCGACACGTTACAGAGAAAGTGGACTCGAAGTTGTCGGACTCCTCCGAGTGCAGTCATTTCCCTCCTTCTCCCCGAATCTTCAGCTCCAGGTGTGTTTGTTTACCTGCTTGCTCGGTCCCAGGCGGGAACGCTCGCGCTCTGGGGGTCTCTGCTCCGCGAGCGCCACAAGGACGGGCTGTACCACCGCGACGATGAAGAGGAGGGGGAGAGTCAGCGAGCGAAACCAGGCTTTTTCAGGCGATATTAGCTAAACAGTGACTCTGGTCCCCGGAGGTAAACCATAACACAAACAAAATAGGATTTCTAATGTTAATAAAGAAGAATAACAGACTCCAAGGGGTTTTAGTCGTCAGCTGTTCTGTTTATAAGTTTCTTTCTCCCCCCGTTTCCAAACTCCGAGGCTCCATCTTGCCTTTTGATTGACCGCAACATATATGTTTTTTTCTGGGTGCTGAATTTTCCCCCTGCTGGAAAGAAATACAGCAACAGTGGAAGGCTGGGAAAGAGAAAGGCACGGCGGAAAATAACAGGCGGCGACGGAGAAAGTATCACAACAGGAGCTTCGCGGGACAAAAGTGGGGGGACAGGTTGGAAAAAGAGCAAGAAGAAACTGAGCAAGTGGGGAAGGAGACTTGCCATATATATATTTTTTTGGAGTCCGTTCATTTTATTGACAGCGAGCTTCAAATTAAAAGGTACGTCTCTGCTATTTTCTCCTCTTGCGCGTGCACCAAATTGTTGAGAAATTATTCTGAAAGTCTTTGTTTTATATTCAATTCTGTTATAATAGTGAATGTAAACGTTGAATGCTTAGCTAGAACGTATTCAACTCATACCGCTGTAATAGAAAACTAATATCTGCTCGCACGAGAAATTGTGTTTTTAATTAACGCGAGAGCTCGTGGCAGAGTGCGTTATTGATGCGCACATGTGGCACAGCCAGTGGGCTCTTTGTTGCTCCAGCCTCTTGCTACAGTAAGTGACCGCGGCATGGCAGGATGCAGGCCGTATTGACATTTTCATACCGCACCAACTTATGTGATACATGGAGCGCCCCCCTCACCCCCTCCTCTGCTCTCCTTCCTCCATTTCTTTACTGCTTTCAGCCGCATCCATGCTCGTCTTTGTGCAGTTAGACAGTCCACTCCACTCCACTCCACTCCACAGGGCTGCAGCTCGAGGCTGTTTCATGGTTCAGTGCTTTTTATTTACGCGACCGCGAGGTTGTTTTTTTTTTTTTTTTCTCTTCTTCTTCTTTTCCTCCCAATGCGAAGTGCTGGGAGGGAGCCGCCACATTGCCAAATATGTGTCAATGTCAAATGGAGGTGTGTCCCCTGAGTGTGGCTTTAGTGGCCCTCGTGTTGGCTCCAATATAAGCACGAGAGAGACGACTGACGTAAAATGTCACAATAAAGGTCCGTTTCACGAGGAAACCCGCGGATATCTTTTAGATGCAGCCTATTCTGGGGGGGTTGTTTTGATTGGGTTTGTCGTGCTACCTAGAGGCGCACGCGTTCACTCACACAGAAGCTCGCGCGCAGCTCCTGTGAGTCATACCGCATTTGGACGCTCGCGCTGCTGGAGCGAAGTGGAGAGCCCCTGCTGATAGCGTGCACGCGCACACTCAGATAGCCTCTTCGAAAGTAGGAATTGTGTTTCTTATTTGTTTTTAATTTAAATGATCAAAGATTAAAATTAAATAAAACAATGCGTGCGTACGAGGACGCAGGAAACGCACCTGTACCTGCACGCGCTGTGACAGAACTGACGGATGGGCGGCGACGCAAACAGCCACGTTCAGGAGAAAATGCCCCGGATTGTTTTTTCTTGCTGGGGCGTGGTGTATATTCAGCACTTAAATCTCCATGTTTATAACAAACAAGAGTGAATGACTACAGCAGAAAGTTACTTTCTAAATTCAAATACAAATGAGACGATTTAAAGGGCTAGTTATCAAATTTTCAAATAGGTGGATCCTGTTTCACTTCTTGCCTCATACCGCTTTTCACAAATCTCATTCTACACCTTGTGAGCTGTAGCCTCCTCTCTACATTTTGCCATTCAGGCTGGGAAGTTGGAGAATCCCAATTGAAAGCAGCATTGCTTTGATCAGGTCTGACCTATGCCTGCAAATGCACTCACAAATGTCATTTTTGAAAGGCTTTAAATTTGATGTGCTTCAATCAGGCGTGGAAACTAGCACCTGCTACGGGCCAGATGAGGCTGAATTTACACAGTGTCTAGTAAATTTGATCAACCCACAAGCTGAAGTGGTGGGTGTGCAATGTGAATATTTTGAGATTATGTAGCAATAACTATAACTGATGGACGATTGTGGCTTAATAATAATAATACATTTTATTTTTGTAGTGCTTTTCTAAAAACTAAATACGTTATAAGAATCAAGCAAAATTCACACAAATTTGTGTTAAAATTACAACTATTTGCCTGGAACTAGAAGCAACCAAATAGCTGTAAGTTTGACTCTAGCTCCCTCCTTATGTTGATGTGCCCTTTGGCAAGGCACTTAATACCAAGTTTCCTACTGATTGGTGTTTGAATGTGTGGATGTTTGTGAGTGTGGCTGAATGAATAAAGGAGAGACATGGTAAAAAATGCTTTGGGTGGTTGATATGACCAGAACAGCATCATATACTTTCAGTTCATTTACCGTCTTTGGCACCAATGCGCCTCAGTAGACTCTACTGCATGCCAGCATTTCTCAACAGGAGCCATTGGATTTATACTTCTTTAGTTGGTCAGAAGTGTGTATTTCAAAAACTGTACAATTTCATAATAAACACACCAAGATGAAAAAAGTAAATTTCCAATACAAGATTTCACAAATATACAACCTTTTTAAAATTCTTGCAAATCACTCAAACATTATTGCTTCTATATATTGATCATCTGGGTCACTTGATGTAAGAGAGGCAATAATGATTTAAATGAGATGGGAAAACTAGTAGTAATCAATGTCGGCCACACAAAGAAGATTTTTGTGAGCTAATGATGATTTTGCAGATTCGGCTACTTTTAACATTCTCTGACTTGGATTCTGATGCACTTTTATTAAGTCTGACACTGTTTCCCTAAGGACTGAAACTACAATTGAGATTAGCATTACAAAATCAGACAGAGGGACTGTTAAAGCTACCAGGGGTTTAAAGTTAAATATATGAGCCAGAACATGACTGGAGAGACGAGCCAGGATGGCTGCTAATGTGGATGCTGAGGCTGAAGTTGAAGTTGTACTCCTGGTTGTAGTTTTGTATTTAATTACTTCATGTGCATGTTCACCATTCGTAAATACCACATTCTACTTAAATGGCCTGAACTGGATAAGTGACATGCCAGTGTAGTCACGCTGTCACACAAAATAATGCACAAATCCAATGTATTTTGCACTTAGCATTAGTTCCTAAGCCGAGTGGAGAGCTTTATTCTGTGACTAGACAGAAGAATTAATAATTAGGCATGTTTTTCTGGTTTCTTGCTATAACTGGTTTTCAGTTTTATCATTTGTTTTGTATCAGCACCACCCCTTTGATCATGCTTCATGTTGGAGACTAACTGGTTCAATTAGACCCACTGCCAATGTTTGCCATTCATTCTTGGCAGTTGTGGTGAATGGTGTAGTGGTTTTGCAAATCTCTTGAAAATGAAATCCTCATCACAAACCACTACCACAAATTTTTGTTGCTAAATTATCCAGTAATTTGTCCAGTACTCTCCAATACAACTCATATTTTTTTTCTGTCATCTTACAGAACAGAAGTAAACTCCACTCAATAACAAATGTGCATAAAAACGTAAGCAGTTGTATTTAGGGATGGAAGATAAAACCGATTTTCAATTAATTGACATGGACGATCACAAACATATCAACTGGATTAAACTGAAATTATGGTTAGCGCATAGATCACATCATCCAGCCACATTTGCATCAAATCAAAAATCACCTGGACGAGTGCAACGCTATGAAAATATTTAAAACACAGCCATGAGAAACCATCAGATGGTTCCACCCAGACAGAAGTAAAACAGTTGATCTCCATTGCCACAGTAAACCAGAACATTGGGCTGGTGATGATGAAGTGCCGCCTAACTCGGAGAATTCAA
>CAEGAG010244232.1:0-21643 GCA_903067065.1 Brachyrhaphis terrabensis | reverse complement strand
GCATGGTTGTTTGTCCTGTTTGTCTCTATGTTGCCCTGCGACAGACTGGCGACCTGTCCAGGGTGTACCCCGCCTCTCGCCCGGAACGTAGCTGGAGAGACACCAGCACCTCCTGACCCCATTAGGGACAAGGGTGCACAGAAAATTGATGGATGGATGGATGGCATTCTGAACAAAATGTCTCCTTTATCTGTGAATCTGTGAAGAGACGATAATTTGCATCCTATCAGCTGGACAGACTTTAAGAGAACCTATTCATAAAACAATGTTTTTTTTACATTTTAAACTATTTTGTCATTTCTATTGAGCCTGCACAACAGATTTTCAGACTTTTACTCACATACAGGAAAATGGCTGAACAGAACAATATAATAACATAATAGACTTCAATGAAATGTGATTGTTCTAATGCAGTAATTTAGGATTTTTCACTGAAAATGGTCCAACTGTGACACAGTACTGGTTTAATAATGTTTCTAATATTGGTGTTAACTGTTAAAATGACATTTTGTGTTTTCCTAACAGCTCAGAAACTCATATGGAAACGTATACAGTCTGTTCCTTGGTCCCAGACCTGCTGTGGTCCTCAACGGGCTGAAGGCCATGAAGGAGGCGATTGTGGCCAAAGGTGCTGATTTTGCTGGAAGACCACAAGACATGTTTGTAAATGATGTCACCCAGAATAGAGGTACGTAGGTATTACATCCCATTTGCATCTCATTTAAGAGACTATTAAGAGGGAACCATACATGTCAAACATGGCCAGCCATCGCTTTTTATGTGGCCCTCTAGACTCTAGAAGTATGCATAAATAAAAGCTATTTATGCATACAGTTCTGTGCTTAAATATTATTTTATTAATCAGTAATTACATTAGTTAATGCTTCCACTTTTACTGTGATCGCGAAAATTCATGCAAAATTAACAAATTGAAAAATTTCCAGGAAAATGATCAAAAACATTGGCTGGAAGTGATGGCAACTCCTACCTGCAGGTGGCAGTATATTTTACTTCTGCCCTTCTGCCTCAGTCTTAATTGATGTCAAGTTCTAGTTTGTGATCAATTATTTGCAAGTAATAAAAAGTCACATTTATCATCACACTTAAGCGCAAATATTGCAACATTTCTTGTAAATATTTCTAAATTTACACCAGAAAAGTTTTTATTGTAATGGCAAAACAATCACTGAAAAAATTCTGGAGGGACTGATCAATTTGAAATTGTTCAATATTATTTCATTTTAAGAAGAACTTAAGAATCAAGTGCAGAGACGTTTCTAACAGTTTATGAAGTTTATTGATACAATCTGACACAACTGGCCCTTTAAGAACATTTAAGATCTTTAAGATCTTCATGTGGCCCAAAATGAAAACGAGTTTGACGCCAGCATCTGAGATATGGTCAATAATTCAGAAAGATAAGGAGAAATGAGAAACTCCAAAATCATTTCAGGTGGTGTAAAAATGGGAATGAGTCATTGTTGTTTCTAGGCTAAACTTCTTGGAAGATATAAATTAAAATTTTAAGATTTTACAAGAAAAACACATTTTTATACAAAACCCCAGGGTCTTGGAGTATTATGGAGTATTAGGGCCATATTAATAAAGTCATAATATTATGAGAATAAAGTCTAAATAATATAAGAATAAAGTCACAACATTTTTGCAAGAAAAACTCAGAAATTTTGAGATCAATCTGAGAAATCTTTTAAGAAAAACTTGAACATTTTTGAGTTTCAAGCATTAAAGATGTTTGAGTTTTGAAATTCTGAAATTTCAAAGTTTATCTAGAAAATGTCTGAGATTTATCTCAGCATTTCTGAGTTTTTGACTGTTCAAACTGAGAAATTTCAATGTTTTTTTCTAGAATTTTTCTGAGATTAACCTGAATATTTCTGAGTTTTTACTCAATGGTGACTAACTTGCGCATGGAAAGCCATTGTAATCCTTTGTATTCATTACATTCACTTCCTTCAGCTCTAATCTGACATAAACATGTATAAAATATATGTTGTGAGTGTAAATCTTTGTTGTTGTGTTCCCACGTTTGTTTCAGGAGTGATTCTGGCAGACTATGGTCTGAGATGGAGAGAGCATCGGCGCTTTGCTCTGATGACCCTGAGAAACTTTGGTCTCGGAAAAACGTCAATGGAAGACCGAATTCACAATGAGATTCAATACACAATCAAAACTCTAGAACAGAGCGCAGGTATTTTATCTTTGAATTTGAGGATACTTTACTTTCTGCAACACTTACATGATCAAAAATGATCTGTTTCTTAAAATTCTCTCATTTTAATTTAATTAATTTTATTTAATCAAATTATTTTCTGGTTTTGATCATTTTTGCAGGCGGCACACTGAGTCCACAGGTTATGTTCCATAACGCAGCCTCCAACATCATCTGCCAGGTTCTGTTTGGTAAACGCTATGAATACAATGATGAGTTGATTAAAGTCATCGTTCAGTGCTTCACCGAGAATGCGAAGATTGCCAACGGACCCTGGGCAATGGTGAGTCAAAATCCATCTCTGAGTTGCTAAACTAAATCATATATTTACATTTTTCCTGCCGAGAAGATGGAAAGCTCCTGATCTTGGTTATAAGATTAGGTCTTTCTGTCAGACATCTATCATAACAAACCTTTTGACCTCATCTGTTAAAACAAGGCCTTTCTGTGTGTTCATCTTAGTTTAGTTCAGGTCAGATCAGCCTCTTGTTTGAATTCAGATATCATACTTATGAAATAAGTGTGTTCATACCAGTTGGTGTGAAACAAACCGTAATTTATGAGGAATGTAACTTAATGTCTTGTTTCTCTTTGCAGCTTTACGATTCTCTTCCCATAACTCGCTATTTGCCACTGCCATTCAGAAATGCCTTTAGAAACTATAAGGTAATGGAACAAAGCTTCTACTAAACTACACACACGTTTGGGGTGGGCAGATGAGCATTATAGCAAAACCGTAATGCTTCACTTGTGAAAGTAAATCTGTTGCTTTCAGGTAACAATTCACTGCTGGTCAGTAGGCATTAAATAAAAAGTACACAAACAAACACAGCATTTTCTGGATCTCACCTGCCTCTTGCCTTCAGATGTTAATGCAAAAATGCATGATAGAAATCTCCATAATTTTCTAAACTTCTTTGCTTTGAATGGCTTTTCTGTTTAGACTTGTCAGAATATTGCAATGGATTTGGTGAAGGAGCACAAAAAGACCAAAGTCCCCGGTGAGCCGCGGGACTTCCTAGACTGCTACCTGGATGAATTAGATAAGGTGTGTATGTAACAAAAGTCAACTCTATTTAAAACATAAAAGCTGTGTTCAGTCAGGCTTCACAACATCATAAAACTAATGATTGATCGTCTTTTCCCAAAGTGGTGTGTGGTATTAGATTTATATCAGATGTAACAGGAAAACTCCACTTTAGTCTCATCAGTCTGCAGAGTATTTTAGAAAAATTCTTTAGAATCATCAGAATGTTTTGGGGTAAATGTGAGACGAGCCTTTTAGACAGATTTAAAAAATCTGGGGAAACTATTATAAAAACATGTTTTTACCAAATATGTTAAAATTGTCACTGTGTCCTGGCAGGATAATATGAGACAGATCTCATTCACATCCTGCGTCTGAAATGCACCAATCAGAGCCAAGAGGAGGATCTTAGTGCTGTCAATCATGCATATGTAAGGGCTACTAAATGTGCTAATGGTGGAGAAACAACTTAGCATTCCAGGAAAACTGTTTATCCTTCATCATCGGTGGCCATGCTAACTAGCCTGAGCATTCATGACAGGTTTTGGATTGATATTAAATTGGTTTAGTTAACTGACATGTATGCATGATGGAAATGCAGAAATACATGCGGGTTGTTTCCAACATAAATTGACTTTAATTTGAAATGACTGAAGGATTTCATTTTCTGGTGCTTCTGGTGCATTTCTTAAAGTATAACTAAGGGTAATTATCTTATTTTATTTTGCCTTACATTTTTCTGTGTCCCCGTCTGCAGAGGAAGGATGACGATTCTTCATTTTCAGAGGAATTGCTCACAAACTACATTCTGGATCTTCATTTTGCTGGGACTGACACCACCTCCAACACTCTGCTCACAGGATTTCTTTACCTGATGAACTACCCACACATACAAGGTAACCTCAACAACGCAATGCTATCAATGCAATGTTTTTGTGCCAGGTTAAATGTAACAATCTTTTTATTGTTTTCTACAAAAACATCTGTTTTCTCTTTCCACTTCTTCTGGTTTTTTGCAAACACAAATGGTCACAAAAATCAGTGATAAAAGTCGCCATCCAAGAAGGGAGGAAGCGGCTGAATCGGTACCACAGTTAACATTAATATTAATAAATTCCACAAGTACAATTTGATGCGGAAGCCAATTCAAATACAAGGTGATGCAAGTTAGTGGATACAAGTTCTGTAAAGAAGTAAATAAACTTATAATTAAAATAATACACATATTGAAAGAGCAACAATAAAATTTAAGCATGATTTATAACATAAAAATGAAAATGTTCCTGGAGAACATTTTTTGTTCTAATTCAAAAATACTTTCCTGATCCCAAAGGAAAATTAAATGTTGTTGTAACTTGTATTAAGAGTTATTGTAGATGATGATGGGCAGGACTCTATCAGCTGCAGCTGTCTGATCAATTTTTATAATAAAGACTAATGAAAATGCTATTACAATAATTTAACATCCTGAAAATAAAAATAGGCTTGAGTTTTTATTTGTCCTGTTTGGTCAGGTAACTCCTTTTTTTTTTTTTTTTTTTTTAGCAATGTTTTAAAAATTGTATTAAGCTGATCTAGTATTTAAATATTTAGATCTGTATTTTGCATTATGATGCTTTGTTTTTGAGTCATAAAAACCAATAGTCATAGTCTTATTGTCACAGTTTTATTTAGTGTACCTGAGAGTCTTATTTGACCACAAAGTGGAAATTTTAGTTTTAGAGTGAGAAAACAATTTCTTCTGTCATCTTTGTGACGGTTTGTTTTCACTGCTGCTTCAGTTTTGCTTTAATCCTCTGACTATTCAGTATTCTCCTTACATGAGCCAGGGATAAGTGTATTTTATTACGGTTGAAGTTGTGCAGTAACATGCAGCAACACTGGATTCCTCAGAGCGATGTCAGCAGGAGATCGACCAGGTGCTGCAGGGGAAGGATTGGGCCAGCTTCGAGGACAGACTCAGCATGCCTTATGTGCAGGTAGAGCGCATCAGATGATTTATTTTGGATTTCTATTCAGAACTTCAGGCATGACTCGTAGCAACAAAAGAGAAAGCAGTTTTTTTAAAGCAGTCCTACATTTTGGAATGCTGCACTCACCTGCAGAGGTCGCCTTTGTAACTCTGGTTAGGATATATAACCTCAAAGAGACAAAGAGAGGAAATGTATAAATTAAACAAATATTTGCATAAAAAATCTGGTTTTCGGAGCTTAAAAATGTGTATGCTTGGACTGTTTTCCAATTGTAACTTTAAGTCGTTTTGTTTTTCTGGTTTTATTTGTCTGTGCTTGAATTTAATGATAGAAAATTTGTGTTAAATCAGGCTGTGATCCATGAAATCCAGCGGATTGCCAACACGGTTCCTCTCAGTGTCTTCCACTGCACCACTAAGGACACAGAGCTCATGGGATACTCCATTCCCAAAGTGAGTTAAACATTAATGACTTCATAAGAGGAACAGCAATGCAATCATGTTGTCTGTTTGGTTTCAGGGTACAATGATCATCCAGAACTTGACCTCAGTCCTGAGAGAAGAGGGACAGTGGAAATTTCCTCATGAGTTCAACCCTGAAAACTTCCTGAATGAACAGGGAGAGTTTGTCAAACCTGAGGCCTTCATGCCTTTCTCTGCAGGTAAAATGAAATGAGGGCCGTCGTAGATAGAAAATAAAAGGAGTAAATGTCCACCAATAAACTGTGAAAATTTGAGATTAATTTCAGAAATTTTCTAGAAAAAACATTCTGAGTTTCAAAAGTCAAGTTTTTTTTTTAGAAAACTTCTGGGATTTTCCAGTTTTTCTTGCAAATTTTCAACTTTTGGAGTTTAGAAATTTCCAAGATTTTTTTCTAGAAATGTTCTGAGATTAATCTAAAAAATTTCTGTTTCTTTCATGCTAATTTTTGACTTGGAGCTCAGAAATATTCTTGTTTTTCCTAGAAGATTTCTGAGATTTAATCCTACCTTTTTTCTCTCTGTAATGACCCCAATGCATCTTTGTACATCTGAGTTGATAAGTCAGTGAAATGAATCTTTTTTTCTGTCTTCCAGGTCCTCGGGTTTGTCTGGGAGAGGGTCTGGCTCGAATGGAGCTCTTCCTCTTCATTGTGACTCTGCTGAAGAACTTTAAATTCATCTGGCCAGAAGATGCAGGAAATCCTAACTTTACTCCGGTTTATGGAGTCACTCAGTCGCCAAAACCTTATCGCATGAAGGTCCAGCTGAGATCTTCAGTGTGAGGACGGCAGAGAGATTCTGTGTTTAATGAGCAATTTACAACTGAAAACTAAATAACTGCCACTAAGCAACTCTTAGTGTTTAACAAGCTTACTTTTGTTTGCATGAGCATTTTTATGATGTATTTCAGTGACTGCTACATCGCCACATACAGGCATGGAGGAGTTACTACAACATGTTTCCTTAATGAACAAAAACCGTTCCAGAAATATTTGTTATGTATACAAGAACATTTTAGAAATGAAAGCAAAAACCTAATGTTTACCTAACTCTCATTGTATTTTGCACCAAAACCTGCACTAATGCAGGAGTTTTCATCCTGGCCTTGATTGTTGAAACTAAATAAAAAGATTAAAAGATTTTCTCACTTTATTTGTTTGTGATCAGATTATTTTGAAAGGGGAAACTAACCAATGTCTTGTCAATCTAAGTCAGAGTACATTAACAGGTGTCCACAAAACATTTATTTATTTATTTATTTTGGATGATATGCCAACTTTCATCTTCCTCTCTTCCGTTAGATAATTATCGGTTTCCACCTCAGCCTATCCTTCACGTTCTCCTCTAGATTCTTTCACTAAATACCTGAATGTTTTTGAAGTCTTCCATTTTTTGTCTTCCCTGTTTGATCTTATACACATGGAAAACATCTCAGCCTTGCCTTCCTAAGTTCATCAGAAAAACTCAACCTAAGTGAGCCTCTGATTTACTTCTTTCTGATCTTTTCTTTTTTTGACCCTCTCAATGAAAATCTCAACATTTCCACTGGCTGCTGTGTTTTCCAGCAGCCATTGTACAGCTTTAAAACCAGCTAACCAAATGTGCTGGAGCTCAGCTTGGGTTGCGATGTACTGGTGCTGTGCCTGCGGATTTATGACTTTGCATACTGGAGGTTTTTGAAACGGCTCATTTTCCAAATAACAAAGAACATGAATTTATTGCCAAAGAACTTTGGGATGATTTTTTTCAATCACTTGGACTGTTTTTAGGAGCAGTAGAAACCAACAAGGAAGTACAAAAAAGGTACAAAATGTGAAGTTTGCATAATATGTCCCCTTTATTTTTATTTTTATTTTTTTACCTCAAATAGAGACAGGACCTTTTTAATGTAGAAGCTGCAATATTTTATCAGACCAGCCAATGTATTTCATTTGAATCCTCTTCAAATACAAACTTTCTGGATGTTTTCTCAGATTAGAGGAGTATAAAACCTGAATGGTGGTTCTTCATGTTTAGTTCTGGTTCTGGGAATGCAGAGCAGACCAGAACCAGAAGGTCGGAGTGGTCTGAAGATTGATACAACAACAGATTTTTAATGTATTTTGGTGCTAAGCCATTCAATGCGGTGATTTATAAACAAAAGTATTTTAAAGTATGTTTTCTGAGCCAGTGGACTTCAGAACCGGGTTGATGTGCTCTGTCTTCGAGGGTTTTAGTGACACTTGCACTTGGGACAGGGAAAGCCTGTCCCAAGGCTTTCCCTTGTACTTGTACTCAAACCAAACCCTGCCACTATTGTTGTATTTAATACCAGAGTTTATATGAAGCAAAGCACAATGACAATGCTCAGTATTCAGAATGGATTAAGTGGAAAGTAGTGGAAAATACCAACAACACTTTATGTTGGAGGTATTTTAGGTGAGCCAGACTGGTCCCAGTGAAGATCAGAAAAGTTTTCCTCTGGTAGAACAGATGGTTCCTGCACTCTTTATCTACAGCTTATCAGTGGACTTTACATCTGAGCCAGATAGTTCTTGTCAGACCCTGTCTAAACTTGTTCCTTGTTACCTTTTTTACACTGATGACTTCATTCACCTTTCATACAGAGAAACAAAGTCCTTAAGCAAACTGGGCAGGGCTAACCACAGCAGCTTAATTCTGTTGCTGCCTGTCAGATCTGTCTTTTTTCCTCTTCATATAGAAACATGTTTGTATCAATCTTTCTGCTATGGCTTTTTGTTTGGTTCGTCATCATCCTGTTCAAATCTCAGAGGCCAAAGAACTTCCCACCTGGACCCCCCATCTTGCCTGTCCTGGGGAACCTTTTGAACCTGAGCCTGGAGAACCCACTGAAGGACTTTGACAGGGTAAAATCAATGCAGCAAGCAGTTTGTTGTTTAAATGTCTTAAATGACAGTAGCAACATTTGATTTAGGACTGCAAGAGTTCCAGTAAAGCTGAATGGTTAAATCAATACACTTGGCAAGTGTTAATACTTGATCTCTCTGTAGGATACTGCTTTTATGAACTATAAGTGATTGGATAATATCAGCAAAACTGTCTGCACACTTGGAATAATGCCAACCAGTGTTAGAGTTTATGCACAGAGGACTCAATAAGCCAGTGTTTGCATAGTTCTTGTTCGATAAATAATGTAGATGAAGAAAACAGTATTTGGAACATGGATTTGTAAATTGACCTCACCTTTGTCCTTCTAAAACAGTTCTACGTTACTGCAGATGTAACACAGATAGTGCATATTCAGATTTTACAATGACTATATCTGAATATATTGATAAGGAATTATTATTCAATGTTAAAGGTTTCATTTTAACATTTTGTGAATTTTCTTTTAAATCTTGAACTCCTGCATATTCAACCAGGGTTAAATATTTCAGAAATGTTGTCAGAAGCAAAACAGTCAGGATGGTGAACCCCTGGCAAAGTTTATATCATAGCATGAAACAAATCACACAAATATACTTAAATGTTCACGTCACATTCAAGATCAGAATATTAGATCACAATTGAAATAATTGTTTTATGCAGAAATGTGATCTGAATGTAAGTGATGTTATTTTCAAATCTGACTGGTCGGAACATTAATTGCATTTATTGAATATTACTGTACGAATGCATCAAAGCTAATTTGTTTTCATTTTTCAATTCAGAAATGAAATGTTACGCAGAAAATTTTTATAATTATAACATGATGTATATAATAAAAAAAAAGTGAAATACTCAAATTTTATGAGAAACAAAATTTTGATTGTTTATCAACTGGAAGCTGAAATGAACAGAAAAATAAAATAAAATTGAGCTAGCATAAGTAACTAATCTACAAGAGTTACAGTTGTGAAAATAAACCAATGAAATAAACTCACTTTTTAACATTTTGAAACTTTGAATGATACACTTGTGTGCAAATCTTAAATTACAGAACAACACCAAGGATGGACAGGTGTTTTAAAATCACTGATATTTTTATCTTTCCCTCCCAGCTGAGCAAATCTTATGGAAACATCTACAGTATTTACATCGGTCCGAGACCAGCTGTGATTCTGAACGGGCTGAAGGCCATGAAAGAAGCCATGGTGATCAAGGGGGTGGATTTTTCTGGACGGCCCCAAGACTTGTTTGTCAACGATGTTTCCTGTAGGAATGGTAGGTATTACATTACATTAGATAAAGACTTGTGATTTGAATTGTTCTCATAAACTTTGCAAAAATTAAGTGGAAACGCACAAAAAATAGAGCAAGAACAATGGTAGGTAATGTTTCTGTGAACTTTGTAACTGACAGCCCTCTTGGCAGGCAGTTGTTATGTTACGTTGTGTTGTGTTTTGTTCACTTGGCAGTTTAATTAGTAGGAGATGGAAGGCAGCTTTTATGAAATATTTTCCTTCTCTGTCTCTGGTCGATCCCGACAGCATCCATTTTGTTCATATATTTTTCTCTTGCACATTGGTCAAGAGTGTCCACATATTTTCTTTTTGTTGGTCTCGAAGCCATCGGTCCGCTATGCATTGCACATGCGCTTGCCTACAAAGATGGTTAAGATCACTTTAGGTTCAGGCTCGTGGGATCTGTGTATTCTGAAAATATGAAAGAGCTTAGAGAGCTAAAAATAAAAGCAGATGCAACCTGGTCATAGAAAGGTTTAGTATGGAGGCTAAAAAAATAAATGTGAATGTGTTTTTGTGTTTCTGTGTTGCTGCAGGTGGTGTTGGAGTGATTCTGGCAGATTATGGCCCAAGCTGGCGGGAGCATCGCCGCTTCGCTCTGATGACTTTGAGGAATTTTGGTCTGGGAAAGAAATCAATGGAGGACAGAATTCATGATGAGATTCAACACACAGTTAAAACACTGGAAGGCAGTATCGGTACGTCATTGGTTACTCCATGCAGCAACTCTCTGTACTCTGTTCTGTAGCCTGTTTCAAATGTCTGTTTTGATTTTCATACAGGTAAAACTCTGAGTCCTCGGGTCATGTTTCATAACGCCGCTTCCAACATCATCTGCCAGGTTCTGTTCGGAAAGCGCTATGAGTACGACGATGACATGATCAAAACGATTGTTCAGTGCTTCACTGAAAATGCCAAGATAGCCAATGGACCCTGGGCCATGGTGAGTTAAAGAAGGGGCCGTGCACCTCTCCCCATAAAGTAGAAAATTTAATTCATAATGTTATCAAAGTGTTGCATGTAATGTAGTGACATATTTGTGATGCAATGTGCTAATATACACATAAACATGGGACAAGAAGTTAGAATTAAAAACCAAAACTTTCCGATTGCAAAACTATTACTATTATATTTTTTTCTATTTTATCTATTTATTTTTTTCTTTTCTATCTACATATCTACCACCTTATGATGTGTGTAAATGAAACTGTGAAATATTTAGCTATTGGAAATAAATATTCCTTATTTCTCTTCAGATAATGTAATTTCTTTTTCTTTATAGATATATGATTCTATCCCCATTTGTCGTAATCTCCCGCTGCCATTCAGAAAGGCCTTTAAGAACGCAGAGGTAAAAACAATATTTTTCTACCAAGTAAATAACCAAGTATTTCTGCATTTCCAGCTATTTTTGCTTCAGTTTTTCCATCCATGTTGGGAATTTAAAAAAAAAATTAATTTAGGAACTGTAACGAATTTGTTTCTAATCACTATCAACTCAGAAAGTGAATATATAAAGTTTGTAAAACATTAAATTTGTCTGACTGAGAAAACCTTTAGCAACAGCTTTATGATGTATACCGTTTCCATAACAAAAAAATATTTTCTTTAGATTTGCCAGAACCATATTAACTGCTTGGTCACTGAATACAAGAAGACCAGAGTTCCTGGGGATCCTCGGCACTTTGTTGACTGTTACCTGGATGAACTGGAAAAGGTTTGTAAGTCATCCAACATGTGAGACCTACATAAGAAACTCACTAAGTTCATCACCTCCAGCAGCGTGTGCAACAGAAAGTTCTAGGTGCATTTTTGCCTTTGTTTATAATAATCATAAGCTGTCCTCTTTTCAGAGAGGCGACGACGGTTCCTCTTTTTCAGAAGCTCAGCTCATGATTTACAGCCTGGATCTTCACTTCGCTGGGACTGACACGACGTCCAACACCCTGCTGACAGGATTTCTCTACCTGATGAACTACCCACAAGTCCAAGGTATGTTTCAATTCACGTTCCATCAATGTCTTTATTTCTAATTAAGTTCAGTCACTGGAAAGACACAAAATCTTATCAAGTATTTTTGTCTAGTTTGTTGTGAAAATATCTTAGTACACTTGAAATAAAGCTAAACTAATTCACAAGTAACCTTTCAGTAAGACGTAGGAGCTTATTTTAAACAAATATTTCCTTCATGATGAAAAACATAGTTAGTTCTACTGGCAGATTATTTCATCTACAAGATGCTTTACCCATGTTATTTATCAAATATTGATGAATATTTTTCATCAGTATTAACTAGGCCTGTCGTAATAAGCAATCTTTCAATTAATCGCATGATAAATTAGGAGGAGCAAAATAATTTCCAATTTGATTATTTATCGTTTTTCTCTTTTCTCTCTTTCTACCAAAAACTGGAGGACAAAAGTTTCCAGTCTGGTGATTTGATCTCAACTAGCCTTTTCTTTGAAAGACAGTTTTGTTTACACACACTTAATAATTCATTTTATTTGTTGTTTCTGTTGTTTTGTTTATGTATTTTGGATTTTTAAAATGTCTTCCAGTTCCAGTGTTAAATGTTCATTAGAATTTAAAGTTTATTGATCTTCTAGATTGTGCTCTTGCATAATTATGCCATTGTCATCATATTGCGTGAAAATGGTCTCAAAACAATATTATCGTTTATTGCAGTAACTTCTGGGACAGTTTATTCTCCAGAAAAATGTGTTATTGGCTTAAAACAAGCTCTTGCTGAAAAGTTACTTTTTAGTTTGTTTTGTCTTATTACAGGTGTACTAACATACTTGCTCTAGAAACTTGCCCAAACTTGGTAAGATTTTGTGGTTTTGCAGTGCGGATCCAGCATTTTGAGGGTGACAGTTGAGGGGTTCAAGTGTCCCAGGAGGAGTAATTTCAATTGGTAGTCCTGAGGATAACAGTAACAGAAATAGCAGTGGTGCTGCAGATTAAATAACTGGACCAGAGCAGAAAAGTGTAGAAACGGATCATGTGGGGTGTGACTGATGCTGCTGTATTTTTATTCCTCCCTCAGAACGATGTCAGCAAGAGATAGACCAGGTTCTGGAGGGAAAGGACCGGGTCTGTTTTGAGGACAGACACAGCATGCCTTATGTCCAGGTACTATAGCATCAAAATATAACTTAATAACTCTGTGAAATTGTTTTTTTTTCTCTTGCAGCCACTTCCTATTTGATCTTGCTGCTTCATTCACCCTTTGGAATTCAAATTAATTAAATGCAATAATGACCAAACAATTACACTTACAAACACGTTTTATTGCTTCAAGTCAGAAAAAGTGTCAAAACTATTCCTTCATCCAGGCTGTGATCCATGAGATTCAGAGGATTGCCAACACGGTTCCTCTCAGTGTTTTCCACTGCACCACTAAGGACACAGAGCTCATGGGATACTCCATTCCCAAGGTAGGTGAGGAAAGTTTCTTCAAGTTTTTTTTGCAAGACGGACACTAAAACAAAGACCATTTGATTTTGGCATTTGATATTTATGCTTCTCTTCAGGGTACAATGATCATCCAGAACCTGACCTCAGTGTTGAGAGAAGAGGGACAGTGGAAATTCCCTCATGAGTTCAACCCTGAAAACTTCCTGAATGAAAAGGGAGAGTTTGTCAAACCAGAGGCCTTCATGCCTTTCTCTGCAGGTAAACTGAGATGTGTCATGGTTGACATAACCACGTTGAAGTGTGGGTTGGATCTTCTGGTCTCTCTCTTCCAGGTCCTCGGATGTGTATGGGAGAGGGTCTGGCCCGCATGGAGCTCTTCCTCATCACGGTGTCTCTGCTAAGGAAGTTTAAGTTCATCTGGCCGGAGGATGCAGGAGAACCAGACTTCACTCCAGTCTATGGAGTCACTCTAACGCCAAAACCTTATCACATGAAGGTTCAACTGAGGTCCAAACAGTGAGGAGCAGAAACTAACCGTGTTTCCATTACAAATGTTCATAAAACGTTGTAAATTTTCTGCTAATGTTGGGGGAAAAAAATCCCAACTGTGATGTTGCCATTAAAATCATGGATGAAAAAGTTTGTTCAAGAGAATGCCACGCCATCATCCTTCCACTACCTCCTGTCGTCTTCTTCGTCTTTTCCACCAGTAGTAACGTCTGGTTATTGATCACGACTCGTGTGATGCAAAAAAAGTGTTTCCATTTCAGTCTTACAAAATACACACATTTCTATACAGCTGTAAAATCACCTCATGCTAATGCAAAAACCTTTTAACAAAAAATTTGCTTTTTTCAAAATTGTTGAGCTTCCATTAAGCAATTTTATCTTTGTAATTCCAATTTGCACAACTTTATGGTCAATTCCTCAGCAGTTACAGATGAGGAATAAAAGAATGAATAAAAAATTGTAAATAATCTAAATAATATTTTGGTACTGCTGCTAATGAATAAAAACTTACTTTAAAAAATCTTTTCAAGACCAAAGAGTTTTCATTCTTCCATTCAATTGTTTCTTTATGAGTTTACATGTTACATGTTTTATTCTATGAAAACTTGCAGAACACATTTGGAGAAACAACGTGGAAAAATTAAATTTAAGCTGGTATTTTATTGAAAACATCCATTAACAGAGAGGCACCTTGAACATATAGTGTTATTATGAAAATTGGTCTGCAGACATTATTGGAGGAAATTTATTTGGATTTGTTTGAACTGTTTTATCTGCTATTTGCTTCATTTCTGCACCAGATTCACAAAGCAGATTCCACTAAATACACAGAGACAAACTTTCCCATCAGCCCCAGCAGATGGCAGCATTTTGCATTCGGTTTTGTTTTAAGAGATGAAAAATACAAAATGTTATTTGTAGTTTGTATGGATTCAGCAAGTAGCTGTGAATTTGTCCATGAAAATCCAGTTCCCTTTTATGAACAGCTTAGTGTTAGCACTGTAGCACAGCAAGCTGCTATGTAGAAAAGCAGCAGTTTAAAACTCTTAAAACAAAAAAACACTACAGGTTTTCTTTTGCATTGAGTCATGTGGCACTTGTGCTCAAAAACTGTAAAAAAACAAACAATAAAACTTAAAATAAATGAACACACACAAGGCATTGCAATTATTGAGACAACTGCAAATGTTTGTCTTTGAGCTGCAGCTAAATGTTTTTCTAAAGTAAAGGATTTTTTTTCAGTATGTCAGGTTAACCTTACTGAGATCAAAAATAACTAATACTAAAAGGTTTTTTCAAAATGATTCTTTTATGTGACTGTTTTGCCCAGATGTACCATGTTAGCCCAAGGAAAACAACGCCCATATACCTCACTTCCTGTCGCCGTAAACAGTTCTCCATTCATATTTGATTTCCTCCTTCGCTCTAAATACAAAGAATCAAAGTACACAAGCAAAGCACTGAGAGCTGAGTTGCTCTTTCATAAGAACTAGAGCAGCTTTGCAGTTCAGTTTAATCCAATCTGAACCACCATGTTTGTTTCACTATTTCTGTTGGGGCTCTGTGTTTTCTTCATTCTTCAACTCAAACCTCAGAGACCCAAGAACTTCCCACCAGGACCCCCCAGTCTGCCTCTACTGGGGAACCTGCTGCATCTGAACTTAGAGAACCCCTTAAAGGACTTTGAGAAGGTAAGAAAAAATTTGGAGTAAATCCACTAACCACACCTAGTGAACCCAGACTAAACACAGAGTATTACAGAGATTAAAAACTTTAACTCAGTCTTGATAAGCTAATAATGAGTGGGTTAAATATCCCAGTAAAGTACAAAAAAAAAACCTTTCTGTTGGTTTGGAAGATCATTTTGGTTTATCGTGTGGAAAAAACGTGAAAATATTCAAGCAACAAATGACTGTTGTACTGTTTCCTTCCAGCTGAGGGAGTCGTATGGAAATGTCTACAGTCTGTTCATTGGTTCAAAACCAGCTGTGGTCATCAATGGGTTTGAGGCCATGAAGGAGGCGATTGTTGTCAAAGCTACAGATTTCGCCGGAAGACCCCAAGACCTTTTTATAAATGATGTCACCCAGAGAAAAGGTAGAATTTGTGATTTCATTCATTAATATGAGGTTCTTTTATCTCTAACATGGACTGCAGTCATTGTAACACTGCAGCATGATTTCAGTTTTTTTTTATTTCTCTAAATGTAATCATTGCTTTTTAATGTAAATCTTTTCACTATAGATTGCCATTATCTTTGAAAATGATTAGTTGGACTCTTTATTGCAGGTGTGGTTATGGTTGATTATGGCCCGATGTGGAGGCAGCATCGCCGCTTTACTCTGATGACCCTCAGGAACTTCGGTCTGGGGAAAAAGTCGATGGAGGACAGAATCCTTGAAGAAATTCAACACACAGTTAAAACACTGGAAAAGAACAATGGTAGGTTAAGCTCCCACATATTTCAACAAATTCCTCCTGTTTTTATCCGACCTGATGCTTTTAGTTATTGGTGGAATTTTGTATCAGCTTTCAGATTGACAAGTTACTTTGGAGAAGAATATTTATATAATATTTTGTATTACAATTTGGCCCACACAAGAACGACTTTTGTTTTGGAAATATTTTCTTTTTGGTTTTAGTTTTTTTGCCACATTATTCCTTCTATGATGTTCAATAGGACTCCATTGGAAATGCATCTTTTTTGGTAAGCCTGTTGTAAGTTGGAGTAGTAATCCAAATACTGCACTTTTCTAAAATATATAATAATGACAAAAATAGGGAAAGTACATAAATAAATAAAATAGTAAACTAAACGTTACAGTTGACAGCTAACATTGTTAACTGATTAAAAAGAGAAAAATTAGTATATAACTAAAAAGAAAAATGTAAGTGACCTGCAAGTAAAAGAATCGTCTTTTTGCTCTCCAGCACAGAGCACATGCACTAAAGTTTTGGATGTAACACGCAGTGCGTTTATATCGTTTTACACTAAAATCAGTCATTCACCCACACACTAATGCTGCAGTAAGTAATCATTAAGTAATTATGCTTGAGTCGTGTTTTTTTCCATCAGTTTTATTAAATGTTATGCTTTTACAGGCCAAACTCTGAGTCCTCAGGTCATGTTTCATAACGCCGCCTCCAACATCATCTGTCAGGTTCTCTTTGGGACACGCTATGAGTACGATGATGAGACAATCAAGCTGATTGTTCGCTGCTTTGCTGAGATGACTAAAATAGCCAATGGACCTTGGGCCATGGTGAGTTCCTGGATGATTTTCAGGCAAAACTATCTGACAAATGTGATTAAATAAAACAAACAGTTAATGAAAGTATAAAAGATCAAAGTACAGGTGTTGTAAATAATGTCTGCTTTGTCAGTTATGCCACTAATCTGACAGATAAAAAGAACCTTTGGTTTAAAAGATGGGGCAAATGTTGCTTTTTGGTGCACCCTTGTGGTAATCTGCAAAATTGTCAAACTGAAATTAATGCAGTTTTGGTATATTGATTTAAATAATTTAAAAAAAAGAAAAAAAATGTGCAATCAGAATCTTCTTTTTAAACTTCCAGAAGTATCATTTTACATATTAAAGTTGATTCCATTACAATGTTACATTTTACATAACAAGGCGATACAGAAGAATACATTTGTTCTAAAAAGCTTACTTATTAATTATTTATAAGTGCTATGATGCTAATGTCATGATGAACTTGTACATACTGCTTATGAAAAGTAAGATTTCTGTGGTCCATGAATTGATTTAACTCATTGTAATAACCGCCTGTCTTCACAGCTGTACGACTCTGTCCCTTTAATTCGCCTCCTGCCGCTGCCCTTCAATAAAGCCTTTGAAGACATGGAGGTAAAGACAGAAACACAATAGATCCAACAACATACACATCAGCTATCAAATACAATGAAATAGTAATTAAATGTGACTGAAATTCTTTTGTATTTTAGATTTTTCTGAGTCATGCTAGGTGTTTGGTGAACGAACACAAGAAAACCAGAGTCTCCGGAGAGCCACGGGATTTTGTTGACTGCTATTTGGATGAATTGGAAAATGTGTGTAAATCCCACAAACTAAATTATGTTGTGTAAAAAATATGCAAATGTGGTTAAGTTAGAAACTTTGTTCTCTAAATAAATATTTCTTATCCTCAGATTTTCTGCATATTTTAGTAAAAGCCGATAGAGCTTTGACTTTTTTGTGTTCAAATTAATCAATTTCTACTCTTCAGAAAAATGATGATTCTACGTTTTCTGAGGAGCAGCTGAGAAGAATCACTTTTGATCTTTACGTTGCTGGGACTGACACCACCTCCAACACCCTGCTGACTGGGTTTCTTTACCTCATGAACTATCCACACATCCAAGGTACGCCTTCATTTGTCAAACGTCTCTAATTGTTTTTGCCATTTTCTGCGACAGTTCAGTCGTGGATTACAGCATCATTTTTGGAGGAACATAAAACGGTGTAATAAAGCTAAAGTGTAAATACATGAGCAATGAGCTTAAAGAAGAAACTGTGGATGTCCATAAATCTGTGAAGGGCTCTAAAGTCATCTACAAACAATCTCAAGCATATATATATATATATATATATATGTATATATATATATATATATACTGCCTGCGATGGACTGGCAGAATATGTTCATTTCTAAATGAAATGTTATTTTAAATGCCTCATTTCATCCATTTTTTTTTTTTACATGTTTTTTAATGTAAAGATATAACTGAATTAAGAAATATCAAAAAAATTCTAATTACGGTACTCAGAAACCTTATGGCTCCCCATGCAGTACCTCCATGACCTTCACAGGGTAACGCCCCTCATGTTGAAGACCTCTGACCTAAGGTTTTACAGAAACAACAACTGTTCACAGCTGGGTCATAGTTGCACAGATACTGAAAAGTACTGAAAAATTATAACACCAAGGGTTCTATATAGATTCTGCACAACTGAGTTAGCATCTTATGCTAAAGTTAACCTGGCAGTAGATGTGTTCAGACAGCTTGAAATGTCCATAAATACATGTGGATTACAATAGACATCTGCATCAATCCAGAACTACAAGGGTTTTTTTTTTTTTACACATTTTTAATCTTTTGTTATTTATCCTACTTTCTACATGTTTGTAATTTATTAGTACTAAAACTTTGAACCTTGCAGAACACACAGCACAGCTATTGTCTTATAATTTAGAGCAATGTCAGCGGGAGATAGACCAGGTTCTAGACGGGATGGATCGGGTCACTTTCGAGGACAGACTCAGCATGCCTTATATGCAGG
The DNA here is from genome assembly GCA_903067065.1 of Brachyrhaphis terrabensis. NCBI lineage: Eukaryota > Metazoa > Chordata > Actinopteri > Cyprinodontiformes > Poeciliidae > Brachyrhaphis > Brachyrhaphis terrabensis. The sequence goes on along the minus strand of CAEGAG010244232.1, from coordinate 2,517 downwards.
TACACTGTGATGTCATCATTTACTGTTTGTTACTGTAAACTAACAGGTCGTTTTTTCTGTGTTTGTTGAAACATTATGTTTCTGTCTAGGCTGTGATCCATGAAATTCAAAGGATTGCCAACACTGTTCCCCTCAGCGCTTTTCACTGCACAACTAAAGATACAGATCTTATGGGATATTCTATTCCCAAGGTAAGTGGAAAGTCATCAATGAGCTTTGGCACCTCTTGGTGAACATGTGAGATCTTATTTTTGCTGGACAACAGGGTACAATGATCATCCAGAATCTGAAGTCAGTCCTGAGAGAAGAGGGACAGTGGAAATTTCCTCATGAGTTCAACCCTGAAAACTTCCTGAATGAACAGGGAGAGTTTGTCAAAGCAGAGGCCTTCATGCCTTTTTCTGCAGGTAAAACACAGAAAGTGATGTCACAAGTGGAAATATGAAGCAAACATAAATTGAGTTATGCGTGAAAAAGTGAAGACGGTTGTTTTTGTGCCTCAGGTCCTCGGACGTGTCTCGGCGAAGGTTTGGCTCGTATGGAGCTCTTCCGCATCACGGTTACCCTGCTGAGGAAGTTTAACTTCATCTGGCCAGAGGAGGCGGGAAAACCAGACTTCACTCCAGTCTTTGGAGTCACACTGACTCCTAAACCATACACCATGAAGGTCAAGCTGAGGTCAAATCACTGAGGCTGTTTGTGTGGGCCACCAGAAACGGATTAAAAGACTCCCTGGAATCTGCATATGGTTAGTTTTTTGGTTTTTCTGTTTCAAAATAAACTAGAAAAAACAAAAAAATCAAATGGTTTGGGGTTTTTTAAAGCTAAATTACAAAAACAATTCCAAACAAGGGTAAGATTTTTTTTTTTCAATTAAATTTAAAAATTTTAATAAAAAATTTCACTTTGTAATTAAGATGATAAAGTGAAATCATACAGTCTTTTTTGTTGGTGACTTTGAGACAAGACGAGACAAAGATAAACACACATGGTTAATAAATATGTGACAGAAAAATCATGGCTCATTATCTCTAGATATGGTCCAATAATTTCCGTCCTTTACAAATTCAGGTGATTTTTGTTCCTGCATGGAAAAAGGATAAAAGATGGCAACTTTACAAACATATGTACCAGTGTAGTTTTTGCTTGAGAAAATTGTCAATAACTACAGAAGAGCAATGATTTTTGTGAAGAAACACCCCATAAATATCTATATCTGTGGATAAAGAATCAACAATCTGCCCACATAGGTCCCACTAGTGAGCACCATTAATCTGGCCATTGCCTTCCTACGTAAATCCATTTCATTCTCATCTTCCTTTTCTGCTCCATCTGGGCTTTCTCCCATTGAGCTGGATTTCTCCAGCAGAAAGTCTATCAGGCCGATCAGTGAACAGAAGAAGTTTTTAATAATAATAATTATTAATCTTATTATTTTCTACACTGTTTTTGAAGTGTAGTCTGACTGTAGTTTGGCTACTTTTATTTCAGGTCTATTAAATCATGCTATTCCACTAATTTATTCCACTAAATAGGATAAACCATTTTCTGCAACCTATGTCTCCAAGCAGTTTTCAAGATTTAAGTTTGGTCCTTTTCCTAATAATTATATAGTTATAAAATAAACCTAACTGGTTACAAAAAGGAATTTAAACTAAAGACCATAAATAGAGTTGAATGCCCACCCCTCTGTTATTACTTCATTTCCTGTCCTTTTTTATTTATTTATGTCTGATGTTGCCTCTCACTTTAAATACAAAGAGTCAAAGGGCACAACCAGAGCAGTCAGCACTGAGATACAGACTTTCAGGTCATCTCTTCGGTTTAATCCAATACAAGCCAACATGATTTCAGTATTTCTGCTGGTGCTCTGTGTTGTCTTCCTTCTTTTTCAACTCAAACCTCGGAGACCCAAGAACTTCCCACCCGGACCCCCCGGTCTGCCTGTAGTGGGGAACCTTTGGAACTTCAACATGAAGAATCCATTAAAAGACTTTGAAAGGGTAAGAAAAGCTATGATAATTTTTCTTTCTTTCTTATTTATTGTTTTTACAGTTTATTTAAGATTCATTTCCATATCTTGCCTGAATTTAATTTAACGCTTGCGAACTTCAGTTTTACTTGTTCAGAATTGAAGGTGCAGCACAAACTTTAACTCCATTCTTGAAAAGCTAATATTTAGTGGAATAATTAGTTTGGGTTAAAGGAAACTTTGTACTTTATGTTTGTAAGGCAAAGGTTACTCTGCAGCAAAGTCAAACATTACATGAAGTTAAGCAGTACACAGCATAATGTTAGCATGATTCAGGAAACTGTATAAAAGATTCATAGATAAATTATCCTAAAGTATTCCTGCTTTTTAATGATGAAAACAATTTTTTTGCATTAGAGAGGAGTTACTGTGTAAACACTTTTCATGTACCTTTAAATACTCCCTCACAACAGTCCATTCATAATAACACAAACTTCTAAAGCTTTTCAAATGCAAAAGTTATTAAAACATTTGTCCTACACTAT